>JAQQPU010001993.1:0-53859 GCA_029168905.1 Artemia sp. Kazakhstan ARC1039 | reverse complement strand
GTAAGTAAGGAAGGTAAAGGAAATTCTTCCTTAACTTAATGGCGAGAAAAAAAAAAATAGATTTCCCTTTTATTATAATAATGAGAAAATTTTACTCACCAGAAGTCGCTTAGAATATTCCATATCTCTATCAATGTAAATGATTGCAAAATATAGATACTGGTAGAATGAATGAACTATTCAAACTGTAGAAAATTCTAATCTGAAACTTGAATATATACAAAAAAATAATTGAATATATTAACATCTGAACAAGACACACTGGTTTTCTGACACGGATTTACCCTAAAAGACATGTATACAATATATATATCATGAAGTAGAAATCTAGTCTACGTAAATTATGTCAGAAAACTTGTCCTTCATAACATATTATGCAATTCCCATCTAGCACAAGATGGAACATAGTCTACCCAAAGTATAAGGCCATGTGAGGGAGCTCTGAATCTCTTTGAAAAGTTGTAGAGGCGCGATAGAATAACGTAGAAATTGCTATATGTCTACGCAAATAACATGGAAATTGCTATATGTGTACGCAAATTCAATATTAGCATACTACTTACAACCCTCGGGGCAAGGGTTTTAAGTTATGCCCTGGGGGCATATAAGGTTTTCATAGAAGGCGTTGCCCTAAAAACTTAAAAAAAAGCTCATTTGATTGGAAATTCAAAGGGCTAGTGCATTTTTTAATAGTTGAAAGTGGTTGGAGGGCAACTAGCCCCCCCATGCCCATCATTCCAACAAACACATCAAATGAAAATTTTGATATAGCCATTTTGTTCAGCGTAGTTGATTTCCAGATAAAAAATATCTTTTTGAGGAGGACAACCCCACAACCCTCGGGGCATGGGTTTTAAGTTATGCCCTGGGGGCATATAAGGTTTTTATAGAAGGCGTTGTCGTAGAAACTTCAAAAAAGGCTCATTCGATTGGAAATTCAAAGGGCTAGTGCCCGTTTTAATAGTCTAAAGTGATTGGAGGGCAACTAGCCGCCCCGCGCCCATCATTCCCCCAAACACATTCAATCAAAATTTGAAGATAGCCATTTTGTCCACCGTAGTTAATTTCCAGATGGAAAATATGTTTTTGAGGAGGATACTTTCATACAATTCTCGGGGCAAGGGTTTTAAGTTATGCCCTGGGGGTATATAAGGTTTTTATAAAAGGCGTTTTCGTAGAAACTTCAAGAAAGGTTCATTCGATTTGAAATTCAAAGGACTAGTAGCCTTTTCTAATAGTCGAAAGTGATTGGAGGGCAACTGCCCCCCCCACGTCCATCATTCCCCCAAACACATCCAATCAAAATTTTGAGATAGCCATTTTGTTCAGCGCTCTTGATTTTCAGATAAAAAATATGGTTTCGAGGAGGACACTCCCCCACAACCCACAGAGCAAGGGTTTTAAGTTATGCCCTTGGGGTATATAAGGTTTTTAAAGGAGGCGTTGTCATAGAAACTTCAAAACAGGCTCATTCGATTAGAAATTCAAAGGGCTAGTACCCTTTTTAATAGTCGAACGTGATTGGAGGGCAACTAGCCCCCCCCCATGCCCATCATTCACCCAAACACATCCATACAAAATTTTCAGACAGCCATTTCGTTCAGCGTAGTTGATTTTCAGATAGAAAATATGTTTTTGAGGAGGACACTCCCCCACAACCCTCAGGACAAGGGTTTTGTGCTATGCCCTGGGGTATATGAGGTTTTTAATGAAGGCGTTGTCGTAGAGACTTCAAAACAGGCTCATTCGATTGGAAATTCAAAGCACTAGTGCCCGTTTTAATAGTCTAAAGAGATTGGAGGGCAACTAGCCCCCTCCCCCATACCCATCATTCCCCCAAACACATCCAATCAAAATTTTTAGATGGCAATTTTGTTCAGCGTAGTTGATTTCCGGATAGAAAATTTGTTTTTGAGGTGGACACTCCCCTACAACCCTCAGGGCAAGGGTTTTAAGTTATGCCCTAGGGGCATATAAGGTTTTTATAGAAGGCGTTGTCGTAGAAACTTCAAAACAGGCTCATTCAATTGGAAATTCAAAGGGTTAGTACCATTTTTAATAGTCGAAAGTGATTCGAGTGCAACTAGCCCCCCCCTCACGCCCTTCATTCCCCCAAACACATCCAATAAAATTTTTGAGATAGCCATTTTGTTCAGCGTAGTTGATTTCCATATAGAAAATTTGTTTTTGAGGAGGACACTCCCCAACATCTCTTAGGGCAAGGGTTTTAAGTTATGCCCTTGGGGTATATAAGGTTTTTAAAGGAGGCGCTGTCATAGAAACTTCAATAAAAGCTCATTCGACTGGAAATTCAAAGGGCTAGTGCCCTTGAAATAGTCAAAAGTGATTGGAGGGTAACTATTCCCCCCCCCACACCCATCATTCCCCAAAACACATCCAACAAATATTATGAGATATCCATTTTGTTCAGGGTAGTTGATTTCCAGATAGAAAACATATTTTTAAGGAGGACACTCACCCACAACCCTCAGAGCAAGGATTATAAGTTATGCCCTGGGGGCATATAATGTTTTAATTGAAATCTCTGTCGTAGAAACTTGAAAAGGGCTCATTCGTTTTGAAATTCAAAGGACTAGTACCCTTTTTAATAGTCAGAAGTGATTTGAGGGCAACAAACCCCCTCTCTCGCCTACCTTTTCCCAAAACACACCCAAACAAAATTTTAGATAGGCATTTTATTCAACGTAGTTAAAATTTTTAGAAATTAGGTCTTTAAGGATGAGAACCCCTCCCCTCACAGCCCCCAGGGCAGGGGTTGTAAGTTGTGCCCTGGGGCATGTAAAGTTTTTATTGAAAGCGTTGTCGTAGAAACTTCAAAAGGGCTCATTCAATTGGAAATTGAAATGGCTATTGCCTTTTTTAATAGTTGAAAGTGATTGGATAGCGACTAACGCCCCTCTCACGCCCACCATTTTCCCAAACACATCCAATCAAAATTTTAAGATATCCATTTTATTCAACGTAGTTGAAAGTTCTGGAAATTAGGTCTTTTAGGATGATAAACCCCTCAGAGCCCTCAGTGCAAGGGTTGTAAGTTATACCCTGTGGGCATATAAGGTTTATATAGAAAGTTGTTGTGTATGATTTATAGAATATATTTTAGTCTTCCTCAAATCCAATTTTTATATGTTTAAAAACTAAATGTTGACTTAAGATTAAATTAAAATACACTGTGATAATGCTAATTCCCAATAAGGCATCTCAGCAGTATCCCAAGAATGACTGAGGGTAGTATGTTCAAATGTTCGGGGCTACTTCTGCTCTTAAAATTTAACCAAATCCAAATAGCCTAAGTGTATCCAAGCTATCAAAGAAAGTAAACAGATTTTTTTGCGAATGGTATCAAGTTTTCCATTACAGGTCAACTAGAGGAGTTATAAAACTAAATTAAATAGTACTATTTGTGTCCGCATTTTTAAAAGGGTATATGCTGTTAAAAATTGCTGAAAATTTTTCTCCGGCATACAAATAGCAGGCCAAACTAAAAAAGTCTTAAAAAACAAAAACATTTAAAGAATTATTTTCTTTTTCCCTGAAAAGAATATGTCAATATAAAACGAACAGAAAATAATTAGAAAACCTTTTTCCACAAAATAAGTTTTTCAAAGAAAAGTAAAGAACCCCCTTAAACAAAAAATGAGCAAAACTAAAATCAACTAATCTACCTTGCGTGAAACTACCACAAATCAGCATTGATAAATAAAGGAAACCCAAAACGAACAGAAACTATAATAATTAACCGAGTCAAACTCAAAATGAGCAGAAATTAACACAAGTTGGGCGCAAGACCCCTGTGCCTTCCCAAGGCCAGAACAAAATTTGCACTTTACTAAAAAAATAAATGTTTTTACTTTTATAACTTTAATAAATCAAATAATATTAATCTTTTTTTTACTAAATATCAGTATATGTATATTAAACCGACAATGCACATTCATTTGTATTTTTTTCAGTAAAGTGCAAATTATGTTCTGGCCTTGGGAAGGCACAGAGGTTTTGCGCCCAACTTGTGTTAATTTCTGCTCATTTTGAGTTTGACTCGGTTAATTATTGTAATTTCTGTTCGTCTTGGGTTTCATTTATTTATCAATGCTGATTTGTGGTAGTTTCACGCTTGGTAGATTATTTGATTTTAGTTTTGCTCATTTTTTGTTTAATGGAGTTCTTTACTTTTCTTTGAAAAACTTATTCTGTGGAAAAAGTTTTTTTAATTAATTATGTTTAAAAGACTAAATTATATTTCACAGTTTTATTCAAGTTATCCTAAATACTTATGTTGAATTCTAAAATATTTGAAATTATAAAAATTTCTTTTCAGGTGCTTATATTAATGACTTCTTCGTATGATAAAGAAGAAAGAAATGCAGCTGCAGCAACCATCGCAAATATCCGTCGCCTGACTCGCTTCGAGTGATCAGTGGATGGATTTTCTATTCTGAACTATTTTCATTATTTTCAAATAAATCAAACTATAGAAAATAATTTATTAATATTTTTTACTGTATTCTCCCTTTTGTAAGAGCAGGCTGTTACTTAAAATTATTAAAGGAATTTCTTAGAGGCAAAAAAAATTCGTTCCCAAATTAAGGATGACCTGAAAAACCTATGATTTTGAATTAATGAAATTCTAAGCTAGTAAATGTTTTCGATCTAATAGACTTCAAGTAAGTAATTTTTGAGGTTGATTATTATTGAATCGTAAGCATCTTTTCTAAACCTGTGGTATATTTTTCAGTGCACGTGACTCATGGTTTTAATGCCTTTCCTTTCAAATGGCCAAGTATCAACTGCAGCATGTGCACACCAGTCACATCTATCCTTTCGGTTCTGTGTGGAGTTCACTTTGTAATTTTTAACCAATAGAAGGTTTTAAAGCTGCTCAAGGGATCCACATTACTAATTCAATGAGGGTACGCTTACTTTTGCTTATTAAAATGCATGTAAAGTCTGTTTTTGGTGTTCTGCAATGCTAAGACTCCAACAGTGGTTTAGAACATTTTACCCTATAGTGTTGGAGGTGCTACAGAGGCTATGAGCACGTTGAGATTTTTTGACAGCTGCAGCACAGGTGACTAGTCTAAAAGAGTCCTGAAATACCATGGCAGAGTATTTAAAAAACTTTGTTGCTTTTTTGTATATTTACCCTCCCTATGGAAGTTTAGTTTGATGCATGTCTTCCTTTTTGCATAGTACCACTTTAGAATACATTTCTTAATCGACCAGTCATCGGACGTTTCATATCCCATTGCATTTTAGGATTCTATTTAATTTTAATCATTAACAAACTAATTTTTTTTCATTTTTTCATAGTTTATATTGAGAAAGTGTTCTTTATAAAAAAGCAAAATGCTGAATTATATGAACTAAAGAATTGAATAGATGTTACAAGAAATTGAAATGATTTCAGTAGCAGAAGAAATTTGACAGTTGACTATCAACTTTATGTCTTTCAGTTATAAGACCTTATCTTACATATGTGAATTTCAATGTGCCTTATTGTGAACTACCTTACAATTCTTCTTGTCCTGACATGATTTGTTTCCATAAGCCAAAACTAGGTATATCAAGTGCAAGTCAGCTTCAATTGCTAATTAATACAAGAAGTAAAGTTTTCCGACAGAAGTAAGGAGCGAAGTTGAAACTTAAAACGAACAAAAATTATTGCTTCACAGCCTATCTAATATGTATCAATAGAACTAATGCAAATAAATCAACTGGTGATATTTCTTTATGTTTGTAGGGTTACAGAAAACTAGTGCTTTACTGAAAACACAAAACAACATAGGAATTTTAGTACGGTAAAAGTAAACCCTCTAAGAACACTTGGATGGCTGCTCTATTTATTGTTTTCGCTTAATTTGGCATGATTTCTGCACAATCAGTTCAATTCAATGATTGACTGTCATTTTGATCTGAAGAGGACATTTCATGATTATTTTGAAGACAAGTTCGAAGCGAAGGAATCTTATTAGTTAGGACAACAGACTCGATTTAGAATTTGTATCACGGCTTAAAATTCTCCGTTTTATAGAGAGGAATAACTGGATTTCCAGGGTTTATATTACGGTTGATATGTTCTTCATTTCGAGTAATACTAGGTGAGACCAAGATGTTACCTGATAAATCAATACATTATTTTGTATGCTGTGTGATGACTCTAAGCTTATTATTTTCATGCCTAAGCTCCTGTAGCTCCTGCAGGGCTATTAAAATCACAGCTCCTGTAGGGCTATGAAAAGCGTTATCGATTAGTTTGTTGTTATGAGGCTACTTATTTAATTCCGACTCCTAAGAATATATTCTTGTTTTTTATACTTGGCTTTTGTGTTTTCAGAAAAGTGCTAGTTTTTGCAATCCTACAAAGATAAGGAAATATCACTTGTTGATTTACTTGCATTAGTTTTATTGATATATGTTAAATAGGCTCTGAAGTAATAATTTTTGTTCAGTTTCAACTTTGCTCTTTACTTCCCTCGAAAAAACTTAGTTTTTTTCTATTAAACTATGCTCGTTTTTAGTTAAAATTTAATTTAGAAACAACACTGCTATGATCTTTTTTATTTATACGGAATAATTTCTGTTCCTTCTAAGCTTTTATATTGGTCCTTAGTTTCAGTTGAAAACTTATTTTTGTATATAATTTCTAATCACCACTAATCTAGGGGAGATAAGGCACCCCAACCCTTATTAATGAGCTAAACTAAGAAGCCGTAGGCTACAATAATTGAAGGAAAAAATAAACTTAGAGTGAAAAAGAAAATCATAACATAGTGTCGTTTATTTTGTAAAAAAAAATTAAAAAAAGAAGAAATAGATAGTTAACTCTTTGTTTAAAAAATTAAATTTAGTCACACTTGAAACTAGCTCCAGGTGAGCAGTTTCGACACAAAAGTTTAACTGAGCGGACAGGTTTGTGTATCGACATACTTGCGGAAAATGTTGCTAGCTCAACAGAAATGTGCCTTTAGGCCTAAGGATTTATTTGACTTGTCCCTTAAATAAAAAACACTCATTACTCAGAAACGAATGGAAATTTCAAAATAAAGATTATTTCTTGTGTAGGTACGATTAATTGTATTATAAACAAAGTTTGTTTTCATTTCAAAAATTTTGGGAAGAATTACCTGAATTCTCCTAGAGAACCATTTTCACTTGTCTTTCTTTCTCATTGGATGCACAATCTTACGAATGGAGAGAATATTACGGTGGGATTTTCAAGTAGATACTTTGAAAATTGTAAGGATAATAATAATAAATACTTCTTTTAATATACAGCTTTGAGTGGATCCAGAACCATATGCCTTCACTTTTCCAAATATTAAGTGGCAAGGGGTCGAGGTCAGGGGCGTAATTTGCTATGGAACACAGTGGGCAAATTTCCCTCCGAGACCTCAGTTTTCATTCAGACCCCTGTTTGCCCCCCGCCTTTCCAGCTGAACTTTATTTTCTTCAAAAATGTTGTGAAAACTAAGATAAGCCTGCATAATTCAAGCATCCACTGAAACAGGTCAGTTTTTTTTAAGTACATCTTTACCTTTTGTATTGCTATACGGCTAGTTTTTATCAGTTTCTTCTATCAGTTTCACTTGATTTGAGAAAACTGGTACCAACTTTGACCCCCCACCCCCACAGGATTTTCAAAAAGTTACGTCATTCGTTAGGGTATGGATTTAGTGATCTACAGATGAACTAGATGACCTCTATTCCCTTTTAAACCAAAATGCTTGACCAAATACCTTCTTGAGACCTGCTTTAAAAAATGAGTGCATCAAATTTATAAGAACAGTGAAATTATCTGAAAATGATCGTATAGAACGGAAAAAACCATGATTGAAAAAAAAAAAACACTCAAGCAGGAATCGAACGCAAGGCACTCTCATTCGAAGTCGAACGCTGTACTAACAGAACCACGCCTTATATAACCTGATTTGATATGTTAACGTTTTTACCTTAATTGTGTAGCTTATTAAGGGGTATTGGAGGAGGAACATACGAGAGGTGTTCTTGCAGACCTCCAGTTAAGGGCTTTGGGCCAGAATTATTACAATGCTGTTATCGTTTTATGCTTCCAAACTTTTCTACTTTAGAAGTGATGTCAAAAGTGTTGTTTTAGTGCTCTATCACACTTACAAATAGTGGAATTGATAAACATCACGCAGATATGAGCAATAGATTAAAAAAAGCCATTAAAGTCATTTTAAAAAGTTCTGGTAGCCCACTATCCCCAGCTTTTCCACTTGAAATATGGCACAAAAAGTGCTGTTTTTAGTGCCATTTTGAACTTGCTGATGGTTGAATTTTTTAGGAAGGACGTAGATCTGAGCGATATCTCTTATGTGAGCTATTAAAAATCTGTCTAGATACCTGCAATACGAATACCCCTCCAATCTTTTTGGTCATTAAAAAAGGCAGTAGCAAATTTAATTTCTGTTCGAATGAGCTATTACACATCTTCCTATGATGTTCTGGTCACTCCCTAGACCTGCTAGAAAAAAAAGAATAAAAAGGAGAGACAAATCATTGCTACCCATGGAAAAAAGTCATTTTCCTTGTTGTTTCAGCGGGAGGGTTGTAATTTCCCATTTTTAGGTTTTCAACCGTGCTAATTCCAATGGTAGACTTCTCGTTTCGATCTGCCGCAATTTTTTAGGGGTTTTAGTTTTTTTTTAATCACCATAAATTTCTTTTCACGATAAACTTTTACCTACAAGACGAACCGAAATAGTAGTTACCATTCCTGAGTCAGTGTCAGATGGCAATTTTTTTGACTATGCAGTTTTGCTCTAAACGCGTTATTTACTTTTGGCGACTATGGGCTGTGGTTCGCTCTTTACTAGGTCCCAGGTACCGCTGGAATCAGAAAATAGAGTTTTAGAATTGAAGAGGTTCTTCAAATTTAACACTTCAATTCGGGTACCTCTAAGGCAATTTATTTTAGAACAATGACAGAATGTTTTTAAAGATAGAGAGTACGAAATATGAAAGCATGAACATTTCTGGAAATTAAAGTATTCCAAATCGCTGTCACTGAAAATTCGGATACACTGAAAAGATAGTAGTCTGTGAACCAGTGGTCAGTGAGTCAATGGTAGTTTCAGTGAACCCAGTCATATCAGTAGTAGTAGTAGGTTGTAGTGTTGTCGGAATTAAGACAGGCATCTCACACAATATCGGCCGTAGCTCTGAACATGGACTGTCTCGCCATTTGAACTGCATTGTAAACCCTTCATCTTCATGTCCAACGAAATGAACACAATCACTTGCATTGACGCCGTATGAAGGTGAACCATCGTCCCAGCTTGAATAGTCCAAATTACTTCCATCTATCCACTCAAAAGTAGAGTTTTCCCTCCTTAGTCCAATCCAAGCACCTCTCCTTAAGTCATCTTGGAACACGTAAATGAACTTATTCTTGTCTTCTGAGTGGAATGAGGGGAGGCTTCCTTTTAGTGCTTCACATATTTCCTCGGCAACGTCAAAACGAGAAAAGCTTTCTAAATATCGAAAGCAGCTACAGTCATTTTCATTGCTGCAAACTAGGCTCCATTCATCCATACAGTAGTCACCATTTTTGGAAACTCCAATTATAGACTCTGTAAATAATGTCACGTATTAAGACTTGCACAAAATAATTAGAGTAATATTTAGAATAAAAGATGATAGCTTCTTTTCTGTGCTACACACCCTTAAATAATTTTGTTGTTCTTTAGGGTTACTTCCCCCTTGCTTCTAGTGCAAATTTTTGCATCAAATGAAGCTTGAATTAATTTAAAGAACCGGAAAACGTTTTATATAAGACTACGGCCCTAGAAAAAGGAAAGCAGAAAAACCTTTTGCCACGACTGTGTAAAAACTCTTACATCTAAAAGTCACTAATAACTTCTTTGACATCATATTCAAAAATTTCTTAGTGTTTTTCATAGTAAATCATCTATTTAGATCCCCCCACTTAGAGATTGTTTACCTCCTTTCAAAAAGTATGCACCTTTCTTACTGGCTCGAGAGTTCAGTGTCAATGAAATGTTATTAAGAATTTTTATATAGCCCTACATAACGTTTTAAAGTAGTAGATTGAGGTTTTTTTCCAGGCAAAGCCAGAAAAGTTTTCTGTTCCACAAATAACGTCCACCACACAATAAATAATATTTTATAAATGATAATGATGAGGGAAAAAGTTTCATATTCAGAAAGAGCTCTCCAATTACTTGGAACGAGACTACCAACTACCTTAAATTCTTTTCTTAATTGTAAACCTAATTTTTAGAGAAATACTAGAAGGTCGCAAAGATACAAATGCAAATGTTAATATATTGGAAAACAAAAATAACGTCGCAATAGAAATAAGAGAATATAACATTTATCAATCAAGTGACTTGAAAAGTGAAAAGATTAATAAATAAGCTGATTACTATATTGGTATGTCTCAGGTCAGGGGTATAATTTGCTATGGGGGGGGGGGGGGGAAGGGTAACCGCTTTCTCCAAACTTCAGTCCCCCCCTAGACCTCAGTTTGCTCCCCCTCTAGCTGAAATTCAGTTTTTGGAAAATTTTTTCAAAACTACGATAAGCATGAATATTAAAGCATCCAGTGGAACAGATCAGTTTTTTTAGTATATATTTGTCCTTATGGTACTATATGGCCCAGTTTTCATTTTTCACTATCATTTTCACTTGATTTGGGAAAATTGCTTCCAATTTCTCTCCCCCCCCAGGATTCTGACAAAATTACGCCCATGTCTCACGTGGTTTACTGTTTCGACAAATTGAGATACCCTATGAAACATAAATGTACCACAGTGTATGTTAAATCAAAAATGGTACAACCAATTGCACCAATCAGCAGTATGCCGATACGCTACACCATAACAGTGTTACGAATGAAAAATCTAGAATCATTACTAGAAGCCCCGACCTGAAAAGTCAGGAAACTACGCTCGTATGCTACACTATATTTAAGTTCTGGGCCTAGATTTTGCAGATAATCTAGTCTGTCATGGATAAGCCAAATAAGAATTGGAAAAGTATATAATGTGCTTGATGGACATTTCTAAAGTTGGGTGAGGTTAAGAAAAAACATTATCAAACAGTTCGAGGTAACGAACTGTAATCAAGGAGTGACCCGGCTCAATAGCAACCAACACTCTAAAAAACAGAATTTTGATGCCAGTAGATACATCAAAAGGATCGTATTTTATGCTAATTTCAAATATATAAGTTTATAACAATAATTTATTATAAGCAAAAAAAAAAAAAAAAAAAAAAAAAATAGGCCATACAGAACAGTATTCTTAATTACAATTCACAAAAAAATATCATAAATATCAAGTATCACTCATTGATGTCAACGCTTCATTTACATATTTATATAACTGCTTGATTACCCTTTTTACTGTCGCTTTCAGGATCCCCGGGAACCCCAAGCTACCACCCTCAAAATACTTTCCCCGTAATAGAGAAAGTTGCTGGCATTCGGCGGGAATATGGGCCACATCCTCAATACCTAGGTTACATCTGGGGCAAGAGTAAACCGCATCTGGATCTGGGGCCACCCTTTTTTCTTTCAAATACTCTTTTTCTATTTAATATATAAGTTTATTTCATCAAATTTAGTTTTACCCATCAAAAATTACGAGACTGAAAAAATGTATCTTTCTTTTTGAAAAAAGGGAGTAAAACCTCTAACAGTGACAAAATCTTAATGAAAATCACACCGTAAGATTCAGCGTATCAGAAAACCCTACTGTAGAGGTTTGAAGCTCCCAACTGCAAAAATGTGGACTTTTATATTTTTTGCTAGAAGAGAGATCACGGAAGCGTGAGTAGAAAAGGGGGTACCAGCCCGGACGGGGCACCACTGCTGCCATCTATAATTTAGTCTAACGCCGATGGGACATAATTTATTCAAGGATTATCGATCCATTAACGGGTCAATGACCCCTTTTTTAAAGTCGATTTATTTGTTGTTTCCATGTGTATTGACAGAGGGGGATGAAATTTGCACATGCGCATTGACGGTGGGGAATGTATTGATCTAGGGTAAGAGGGGAGAGAATTTCTGAGAAATTGATTAACATAATCGATGGGGAATGTATTGATCTGGGACTCGACCAGGACAAGTGAATTTCCGAGAAATTGATTTACATAATCGCTGGGGGAAATGTATTGATCCGATAACGGGAAACAGGATCACGTGTCTCCTTCTAAGCCAATTAGAGGGCCGGTTACATCTCATTCTAAGCCAATCAGAGAGTCGGTTACATATGGTTTTCCATTACATCACAATTCGCCCTGGAGATTTCGTATATAACGGACATGCGTCATCTGAAGCATCCTTGAAGCTTCATCTGCAATGATTAACAATGTGAGTTCCGTTTAGTGAATTTTCATAGTTTATTTTAAAAAAAAATCATTTTACATAGTCCCCCTTCAGTAACTTCAAATTCAGGAAACCCCCTCCCCCCACAAAATACAAACTCCACTATATTTTGTTTATACTCGATAGAAAGTTTAAAATATGTTCTTTTTTACCACGTAGACCTAACCTCCCCCCTCCACACCCCTTTCAGTTTGTATCTTTAAATCTTCCAATAGAAATAACAATGTTTTTGAACTCTCCTTTTGACAACCAACTTTCTGCGTATCCCTTAGCTATTAAGCAACTATGTTTTGACTTGAGCATTTCTGTGAAGTTTTAAATAGCTGATAATTACTGTCACCCTTTTAAAGTACATCCGGCCTCTCAATCCTTACGTTAGCGGCTTAGTCAAAAGGTTTCACAGAAAAAAAATGATACTTTTGATCAAATTAACATCATAGCTTCTTCATCGCAAATTTGACTTTTGCTTTACTGTGTTTATATGGGGAGGAGGGGTTTGGGGTTGCAATGCCTCGCTTCTAACACCTTCATTGTAAAGTGAAAACAAAGTGTTTCTTCGCGTGAAAAGTAAGGGGGCGGGATTTCTAAGAAAAGAGGTACATAGCTTTATTATGTGTAAATTGAATAGCATTTACGTCTAAGATCGTAAATTTTAGGCCTATAAGCTGAGTGTTAACAATCTTTTATCTTATTTAAAGCCTATAGACTGGAACATTTAGAAATTTTTTCTAAATGGTAAAAATAGAAACATTGATTTCTATCCTAAGGCTACAAACTACTGATTGTCAAGTTTTCATTTTTTTCACAAGTTGTGTAATAAAAACGTATGATTTCCAAGCCTAGTGTATTTTTCGTAAAACTTTACTTTATGCTTTGCAGAAAAGGGGGGAGGGGGCTTCTTTGCGATAAATGTTTTCTAGACGAAATTATGTTTAGGGGGCGGGGATACTAATTTTTCTTCTGTAAAAAATGGATCATTATTCCTTACTAAACTTTTCTTCTTTTAAGGACAATTATGAGCATTGCTCCCCTCATGAAAAGAGGAATAGGGGCACCGACCCAACCCCCGTGCAGCGTTTGGCGATAGCTGACACATCCAGGAGTGTTCAATACCAGTCCCCTTTCCCTTCTCAAATCACTGCGCCCTCTATGAAATCTCTCCCTTGGACATTCAAGGTTGCAGTAGAAGTGCCAAGGGGACATCGACTAGCCCTAGAATGGGATGAATATGCCCGTGATCTATTAAATGACATTGAGAATAAGAAGGAAATCCCTAATATTACAAAGGAAATTAAAGACATTGTGTTATAGATTTCAGAAGTAAAGTTTCACATATTTATTATTATTATTTTCTTAGGCTTAAGGGTCGATGTTTGAGAATTTTAAGAGACTATTTTCCTTATTTTAACATATTTATTCAGATGACTACTGACTCAATACGGGATAAAACCTGATAACCAAATTCAATATTTGTTATCTACCAAAAACTTCACAGAAAATGGACGCCACCCCTCCTACTGGTAAAGGTTATGTTAGATCGATTTCAGACTGAAAAATGTAAATGGAGAAAAACATGAAATGGGTTATAAAAGAATAAAATAAAAAGCAATAACAATTACAATTTAAGGGAAAATGAGAGGAGAGGACTCCAGGGGAGGAGAGAGTGTCTTTGAGGGATGGAGAACAGTTTTGGTCAACAGCTCAACATTAAATTTTTTTCTGCTGGATCGTTTTCAGACTGGACAATACAAATGATGAAAAACATTAAATGGGTTATAAAACAATAGAATAAAAAAATAACACGAGTAATTTAAGGGGAAAAGAGAGAAGAGGACTCCAGGGGAGGAGGGAGTGTCATTAAGAAACGGAGGACAGTTTTTTGGTCAACAGCTCAACATTAACTTTTTTCCCCTGGATCGTTTTCAAACTGAACAATGTAAATGATGAAAAATATGAAATGGATTATTAAAGAATAAAATAAAAAAACAGTAACACGCTCAATTTAAGGTAAAATGAGAGAAGAGGGCTCCAGGGGATGAGGGAGTGTCTTTAAGGGACGTAGGGCAGTTTTTTGGTCAACAACTCAACATTAACTTTTTTTCCGTTGTTATATTTATAATTTATTTTTCGTTGTGCAAAGCAGTAGTTTTAAGTGTAGATTTAATGTTACCCAACCTCCTTAAGTGAAAATGATTTATTCTAAGAAAGTTAGCTGTATTTGTTAGAGTTTCAGATACATTACATATTTATTTAATTTCAGCCCTCTTTTCAGATATAATAAGTTTGGTGTGATTAACACAGAATATATTGGTCTGAAATATTCCTCAACTGGCATTATTTTCGAAGCAGCTCTCTTACTCCTAGACGATCAACGGCGTGAAATTCATAGTTATAAATGGAACGTCAGATACAATATGTATAAGTACGAGAAAAACGGATGGAGTCCAACACTAAATTTTATAAATTGAAACGGCTTTTACGTTAAAACCATTAGACCACGTAATGAAAATGGCTATGAAATAAACATGTACAAGAGGAAATTCAGGAAATATGCACTTTTTTCGGTGTGCAAGCTGTTTATGTTAAAGGAAACGTGCCAATTGATAAACTCTTACTAGAAAAATGTAATAAAAACATAGCATTATTCAATTTGGAAGACTTCAAATGTGAGAAATACCGGCATTCAGTACAGGACCCGGAAGATGAAGTTTTATATTTCGCTCAATGGGTACCGGAAAAGATACCTGACATGGAAAAATGCATCAGATATCCAAAGACCTAAACTCTTGCTCTTCATCATATCAAATGGAATAGCTTTTTGTTTTTAAATATGTCATTATGTATTTTTTCAAATGTTTTTAAATATGTTTAAGTAATAAATATCTTAAGCCTCAGCTGTCTTTATTCTTTAGAATAGCTCATGGCTATATAATAGTTCATTCTTTAAAAGGTTAAAGAATTTTTCTGAAATCACACTCTTAGATTCGGAATGTCAGGGAACAAATTTTCAGGTTCAGCATGTTGAAGAACCCTAAATAGTCATCCCTAAAAATGCAAGTTAACCCTAAAAGGTTAAGAAATTTTTCTGAAATCACACTTTCAGATTCGGCATGTCAGGGGACACACTTTCAGGTTAGACATGTAGGACTTTCAGGTTCAGCATGTTGGAGAACCCTAAATGGCCATCCCTAAAAAGGCAAGTTAACCCTAAAAGGTTAAAGAATTTCTCTGAAATTACCCTTTCAGATCCAGCATGTCAGGGAACACACTTTCAGGTTAAGCATTTAGGAGAACCCTAAATGCTCATCCCTAAAAAGGTAAGTTAACCCTAAATGGTTAAAGAATTTCTCTGAAATTACATTTTTTAGATCCAGCATGACAGAGAAGTCATACGTCACTTTTCAACATCTTTTATATCCCAACACCAAATTTTCGCAATGAAAAAGAAACAAGTTACAGGTCAATTCTAATTTTTTTCCCAAGAAAATAAAAAGGTCCCACTTCAGTTCCAATGTTTTTCAAAGAGATGAAAAATTTAAAGTACTGTTCCAAATTTTTCATAGAAGATAGAAAAAAGTTATACTTTGATCGTGAATAAGGAGCTCCACTTTAATTCTGAGTTTTCTTGAAGAAATGCAAAATCTTCAAGTTCTCATCTGAATTTTCTTAAAGAAAAGAAAAAGTTAACCCAATTCTGAAATTTACCAAAGAAATTGAAAAAGTTTCCACTTCAGTTCTTAATTTCTCAAAGCCATAAGAAAATGTAAAGTTCTGTTCTAAATTTTTCCATAGAAAATAGGAAAAGTCTTACTATGATTGTGAATATTTTCCTTGAAGATAAAAAAGCTTCACATTAATTCAAATTTTCTCATTGAAGTGAAGAAAAGTTCAAGTTCTCTTCTGAATTTTCTCAATGAAAAAGAAATTAGTTAAAGATCAATTCTAGTTTTTCCATGCAAATATAAAAGATTACACTTCACTTCTGATTTTTCTCGAGTTTATGAAAAAATTTGATGATCTGTTCTAAATTTTTCCATAGAAGATAGAAAAAGTCATACCTTAGTTGTGAATATTTTCAATGAAGATAAAAAGCTCCACTTTAATTCTAAATTTTCTCCATGACACTTCATTCAGTACTAACTTCTTTGGAAATGATACTTTCACATATCCACCTTTTGAATGATTAAAATTCTTGACTACTCCAAATAAATTTAATTCCTCACTGTTATGACAACGTAGGCATACATTCCCAATAAGATCTCCACTACTACTTGTTCCTTATTCAAATATATCTCTTTGTAGGCATTCAAGGCAACAATGACTTTATCATGTGCACAATATTTCTTCGAATAATTCATTTTCATGTTTTTTTTTTAAATATGGTGTAGGTGTTTATCCCTCCAATGGCAAAAAATGACTGATTTAACACACGCAATAAACTAGATAGTCTCGATAACCTACCATGGAGTACCACTGGCAAAGCCGCTTCCAATGTAAGAGTAACGCGCGCGTATGTAGGCTAACCTAACCTAACCTAGCTTAACCTAGCCTAATCTAACCTAACTTAATCTAGCCTAACCTAACCTAACCATACTTGCAGGAAAATCCCCCCATGTCGACTTTGTATTTCTCTCTCACTATGCATGCTTGTGGCTGTAGCAAACGTACTATATGGTTTCTCTTACATTGGAAGCGGCTTTCCCAGTGGTACTCCATGGTAGGTTATCGAGACTATCTAGTTTATTGTGTGTGTTAAATCAGTAATTTTTTGCCATTGGAGGGATAAACACCTACACCATATGTTTTAAAAAAAGACGTAAAAATGAATTATTCGAAGAAAGTGTGTGCACATGATAAAGTCATTGTTGCCTTGAATGCTGACAAAGAGATATATTTGAAATATGGAACAAGTAGTAGTGGAGATCTTATTGGGAATGTATGCCTACGTTGTCATGACAGCGAGGAGTTACATTCCTATGGAGTAGTCAAGAATTTTCATCATTCAAAAGGTGGATGTGTGAAAGTATCATTTCTAGAGAAGTTAGTGCTCAAAGAGAATGCCAACATAAAAATAATAGTTGATGAAGATGCGCAACTTCTAGCTAATGGTTCTGTTAACATGTTAGCCGTTGATAGATCTTATTGTCATCTTTTAGGTGTTAGCATTCGAATGAAAGCAGAAAGGAAATAAAAGGCCTACTGCTGCACCAACATTGTAAATCATATCCTGTCAACGTGCCAGAACAGTTGCCTCTGTAAAAATAATGTGATAATAGACAGTGAAATTGCCGGTAAAATAAAAAGAGCATTGGCAGACAATATCAATAATGAATATAATGATAAATTGATTGGAAAATGAAGCACAAGTGAGCATTATTGCTACTATTGATCAGATAGTCAATGAATCAAATAATACCTAGTATGAAACGTGTATTGAATCAGTAGGTTACATCTCAGTGGAAATTGTATATGACTCAAAATGGATGAATGATTATTCTAGTAGTTATGAACTAAGAGAAGCGAGTAACTCTAGTATCAAGAGAGAGAACTTGATAAACTATTTTACGGAACAGATTCAGAATGTTCAGTGTTGTTCAGTGATGTCAATAATGTAAAATAATGTCAGTAACATATTTTTATGTTAACATTCTACATGTTGTTACTTCAATAAAAATATTTTATGCATTACTTTGTTATATTTCTATTATTTTAAGAAACGTTAGCATGTTAAGTGCTTAGGATGTTTATTAAAAAATTGGAGATTTTTATTTTCTTTGGAAAAAATTAGAATTGAACTATAACTTTTTTCTTTTCTCTGGGAAAATTCAGAAGAGAACTTGAACTTTTCTTCACTTCGCTGTGAAAACTCAGAATTAAAGTGGAACCTTTTCTATTCTCAGGGAAAACATTCAGGAGAGAACTTTAAATTTTTCATCTCTTTGAGAAAAATCGGAACTGAATTTAAGAAAATTTAGAATTAAAATGAAACTTTTTATCTTCATTGGAAAACAAACACAATCATAGTATAACTTTTCCTATCTTCTGTGGAAAAATTTAGAATAGAACTTTAAATTTTTTATGTCTTTGAGAAAAATCAGAACTGATGTGGAAGCTTTCTATTTTCTTGGAAAAATTAGATTGATCTGTAACTAATTTCTCTTTCATTGAGAAAATTCAGAAGAGAGGTTGAACTTTTGTTCGCTTCATTGAGAAAATTTAGAATTATAGTGGGGCTTTTTATCTTCTTTGAAAATATTCACAAATAAGGTATAACTTTTTCTCTCTTCCATTGAAAATTTTAGAATAAAACTTTAAATTTTTATGTCTTTGAGAAAAATCAGAGCTGAAGTGGAAGATTTCTATTTTCTTGGAAAAATTAGAATTGATCTGTAACTTATTTCTTTTTCATTGAGAAAATTCAGAAGAGAACTTTTCTTCACTTCGCTGTGAAAACTCAGAACTAAAGTGAATCTTTTCTTTTCTCAGGGAAAATATTCTGAAGAGAACTTTAAATTTTTTCATCTCTTTGAGAAAAATCGAAACTGAATTTAAGAAAATTTAGAATTAAAGAGAAACTTTTTATCTTCATGGAAAATATTCAGAATCATAGTATGACTTTTCCTATCTTCTATGGAAAAATTTAGAAAAGAACTTTAAATTTTTTGTGTCTTTGAGAAATTAAGAACTGTAGTGGAAGCATTCTATTTTCTTGGAAAAATTAGAATTGATCTGTAACTAATTTCTCTTTCATTGAGAAAATTCAGAAGAGAGCTTGAACTTTTCTTCATTTCATTGAGAAAATTTAGAATTAAAGTGGAGTTTTTTTTCTTCATTGAAAATATTCACAACTAAGGTATAACTTTTCTATCTTCTATGGAAAAATTTAGAACAGATCATTAAATTTTTTCATAAACTTGAGAAAAATCAGAAGTGAAGTGTAATCTTTTATATTTGCATGGAAAAATTAGAATTGATCTGTAACTAATTTTTTTTCATTGAGAAAATTCAGAAGAGAACTTGAACTTTTCTGCACTTCATTGAGAAAATTTGAATTAATGTGCAGCTTTTTTATCTTCATGGAAAATATTCACAATCATAGTAAGACTTTTCCTATCTTCTATGGAAAAATTTAGGACAGAACTTTACATTTTTTATGTCTTTGAGAAATTAAGAACTGAAGTGAAAACTTTTTCATTTTCTTTGGTAAATTTCAGAATTGGGTTAACTTTTTCTTTTCTTTAAGAAAATTCAGAAGAGAACTTGAATATTTTTCATTTCTTTGACAAAACTCAGAATTAAAGAGGAGCTTCTTATCTTCATGGTGAATATTCACGATCAAAGTATAACTTTTTTCTATCTTCTATGGCAAATTTGGAACAGGACTTTAAATTTTTAATCTCTTTGAGAAACATTGGAACTGAAGTGGAACCTTTTTATTTTCTCAGGAAATAAAATTAGAATTGATCTGTAACTTATTTCTTTTTCATGGCGAAAATTTGGTGTTGGGATATAAAAGAAGTTGAAAAGTGACGTATTACTTCTCTGACATGGTGGATCTGAAAATGTAATTTCAGAGGAATTCTTTAACCATTTAGGGTTAACTTACCTTTTTAGGGATGAGCATTTAGGGTTCTCCTACATGCTGAACCTGAAAGTGGGTTCCCTGACATGCTGGATCTGAAAGTGTAATTTCAGAGAAATTTTTTAACCTTTTAGGGTTAACTTGCCTTTTAAGGGATGACCATTTAGGGTTCTCCAACATGTTGAACCTGAAAGTCCTACATGTCGAACCTAAAAGTGTGTCCCCTGACATGCCGAATCTGAAAGTGTGATTGCAGAAAATTTTTTTAACCTTTTAGGGTTAACTTGCATTTTTAGGGATGACTATTTAGGGTTCTCCAACATGCTGAACATGAAAGTGTGTTCCCTGGCATGCCGAATCTTAAAGTGTGATTTCAGAAAAATTCTTTAACCTTTTAAAGAATGAAATATTATATAGCCATGAGCTATTCTAAAGAATTAAGACGGCTGAGGCTTAAGATATTTATTGCTTAAACATATTTAAAAACATTTGAAAAAATACAAAATGGCATATTTAAAAACAAAAAGCTTAATCCATTTGATATGATGAAGTGCAAGAGTTTAGGTCTTTGGATATCTGATGCATTTTTCCATGTCAGGTATCTTTTCCGGTACCCATTGAGCGAAATATCTAACTTCATCTTCCGAGTCATATACTGAATGCAGGTATTTCTCACATTTGAAGTCTTCTAAATTGAATAATGTTAAGTTTTTATCACATTTTTCTAGTAAGAGTTTATCAGTTGGCACGTCTCCTTTAACATAAACAGCTTACACACCGATAAAACTGCATATTTCCTGAATTTCCTCTTGTACATGTTTTATTTCATAGCCATTTTCATTACGTGGTCTTATGGTTTTAACGTAAAAGCCGTTTCAATTTATAAAATTTAGTGTTGGACTCCATCTGTTTTTTCGTAGTTATACATATTGTATCTGACGTTCCATTTATAGCTATAAATTTCACGCCGTTGATCGTCTAGGAGTAAGAAAGCTGCTTCGAAAATAATGCCAGTTGAGGAATATTTCAGACCAATATATTCTGTGTCAATCACACCAAACATTATTATATCTGAAAAAAAGGGTTTGAATTAAATATATATGTAATGTTTCTGAAGCTCTAACAAATACAGCTCACTTTCTTAGAATAAATCATTTTCACTTAAGGAGGTTGGGTAACATTAAATCTATACTTAAAAACTACTGCTTTTCACAACGAAAAATAAATTATAAATATAACTGCGGAAAAAAGTTAATGTTGAGTTGTTGACCAAAAAACTGACATACGTCCCTTAAAGACAGTCCCTCCTTCCCTGGAGCCCTCTTCTCTCATTATCCCTTAAATTGAGCTCGTTATCGTTTTTTATTTTATTCTTTTATAACCCATTTCATGTTTTTCATCATTTACATTGTTCAGTCTGAAAACGATCCAGTGGAAAAAAAGTTAATGTTGAGCTGTTGACCAAAAAACCGTCCTCCGTCGCTTAAAGATATTCCCTCCTCCCCTGGAGTTCTCTTCTCTCATTTTTCCCTTAAATTACGCGTGTTATTATTTTTATTTTATTCTTTTATAACCCATTTCATGCTTTTCATCATTTGTATTGTCCAGTCTGAAAACGATCCAGCAGAAAAAATTTAATGTTGAGCTGTTGACCAAAAACTGCTCTCCGTCCCTCAAAGACACTCTCTCCTCCCCCAGAGTCCTCTCATCTCAGTTTCCCTTAAATTGTAATGGTTATTGCTTTTTGTTTTATTCTTTTATAACCCATTTCATGTTTTTCTCCTTTTACATTGTTCAGTCTGAAATCGATCTAACCTAACCTTTACAAGTAGGAGGGGCGGCGTCCATTTTCCGTGAAGTTTCTGGTAGATAACAAATACTGAATTTGGTTATCAGGTTGCATCCCGTATTGAGTCATTAGTCATCTGAATAAATATATTACAATAGGAAAATAGTTCTTAAAATTCTTAAACCTCGATTCTTAAGCCTAAGAAAATAATAATGATAAATATATGAAAATTTATTTCTGAAATCTATAACACAAGGTCTTTAATTTCCTTGGTGATATTAGGGATCTCCTTCTTATTGTCAATGTCATTTAATAGATCGCGGGCATATTCATCCCATTCTAGGGCTAGTCGATGTCCCCTTGGCACTTCTACTGCAACCTTGAATGTCAAAGTGAGAGATTTCATAGAGGACGCGGTGATTTGAAAAGGGACAGGGGACTGGTATAGAACGCTCCTGGATATGTCAGCTATCTCCAAACGCTGCACGGGGGTTGGTTCGTCGCCCCTAGCCCGCTTTTCATGAGGGGAGCAATGCTCATAATTGTCCTTAAAAGAAGAAAAAATTTAGTATGGAATAATGATCCATTTTGTACAGAAAAAAATTAGTATCCCGCCCGCTAACCATAATTTTGTCTATAAAACATTTATCGCAAAGAAGCCCCCTCCCACCTTTTCAGCAAAACAGAAAGTAAAATTTTACGAGAAATATACTAGGCTTGGAATTCATACGTTTTTATTACACAGCTTGTGAAAAAAATAAAACTTGACAATCAGTTGTTTGTAGTCT
The DNA here is from genome assembly GCA_029168905.1 of Artemia sp. Kazakhstan ARC1039. Lineage (NCBI taxonomy): Eukaryota > Metazoa > Arthropoda > Branchiopoda > Anostraca > Artemiidae > Artemia > Artemia sp. Kazakhstan ARC1039. Next base: position 31,303 of record JAQQPU010001993.1, on the reverse strand, counting down.
TAGGATAGAAATCAATGTTACTATTGTTACCATTTAGAATTTTTTTTAAATGTTTCAGTCTATAGGCTTTAAATAAGATAAAAGGATTGTTAACACACAGCTTATAGGCCTAAAATTTACGATCTTATGCCATTCAATTTACACATAATAAAGCTATGTACCTTTTTCTTAGAAATGCCGCCCCCTTGCTTTTCACGCGAAGAAACACTTTGTTTTCACTTTACAATGAAGGTTTTAGAAGCGAGGCCTTGTAACCCTAACCCCCCCCCCATATAAACACTGAGTGCTCAAAATGGAAAATGAATATTAAATGAAGCTGACATCCATCCCCCTCTTAACAATCCCCCCTCTTTTTATAGAAGAAAGTCCCTCTCTCTTTTCAGTAAAGCAAAAGTCAAATTTGCGATGAAGAAGCTATGATGTTAGTTTGATCAAAAGTATCCTTTTTTTCTGTCAAACCTTATGACTAAGCCGCTAACGTAATGATTGAGATCCCGGATGTACTTTAAAAGGGTGACAGTAATTATCAGCTATTTAAAACTTCACGGAAATGCTTAAGTAAAACCATAGTGGCTTAATAGCTAAGGGATAGACAGAAAGTTGGCTTTCAAAAGTTGAGTTCAAAAACATAGTTATTTCTATTGGAAGAATTAAAGTCATAAACTAAGAGGGGTGTGGAGGGGGGAGGTTAGGTCTACGTGGTAAAAAAGAACATATTTTAAGCTTTCTAGCGAGTATAAACAATATGTAATGAAGTTTGTATAGTGTTTGGGGGGGGGAGGGGGGTTACCTGAATTTGAATTCACTGGAGGGGACTATGTAAAATGATTTTATTTGAAAATAAACTATGAAAATTTACTAAGCAGAACTCACTTTGTTAATCATTGCAGATGAAGCTGCAAGGTCGATAATATTCAATGTTTTATCCATTGTGTCCTGGAACTTTCTGAATGTTTAATCACAACGCAAGTTCGTTATATACGAAATCTCAAGGGCGAATTGCGATGTAATGGGACACCATATCTAACAGACTCTCTCATTGGCTTAGAATGAGATGTAACCGGCCCTCTGATTGGCTTAGAAGGAGATATATGATCCGGTTTCCCGTTTTCGGATCAATACATTTCCCCCATTGATTATGTAAATCAATTTCTCGGTAATTCACTGGTCCTAGTCGAGTCCCAGATCAATACATTCCCCACCGATTATGTAAGTCAATCTCTCAGAAATTCTCTCCCCTTTTACCCTAGATCAATACGTTTCCCACCGTCAATGTGCATGTGCAAACTTCACCCCCCCCCTACTGTCAATACACATGTTAACAACAAATAAATCAACCTTGAAACAAGGGGTCATTGACCCGGATCGATAATCCTTGAATAAATTATGTCCCGTTGGCGTTAGACTAAATTGTAGATGGCAGCAGTGGTGCCCCGTCCGGGCTGGTACCCCCTTTTATACTTACGTGTTTATTTTTTTTTTTCCAGGGTTGATTGCATTGATCCAGTGGTCCTAAAATATCATGAGAGGGCTTATTCCAACGTAAATTAAAAGTTCTAGCGCCATTTTTAAGTGACCAAAAGAATCAGAGGGTAACTAGGCCCCCTCCCACGCTCATGTTTTCCCGAAGTCACGTGATCAAAATTTTAAGATAATCTTTTTGTTGAGCACAGTCAAAAATTTAATAAATAAATCTTTCAGGATGACTTTATCCCCCAAAATTCCCAGGGGAAAGGCCACAAGCTATAAACTTTGCTCATTGTTTTCATACATTATTCGTTATTGGGAAGTAAACAGACGTTTTCAAGAAAGATTTTGTCTAGTGAGGGGGGGGGGGGGGGGAAGGGGGGTTATGTTGGAGGATCTTTCTATGAAGGATTTTTTCAGGGGGGAAGGGACCTTTCTATAAAAAGGGTGCCGGATAACCCAGCATTATTTAAAAAAAACGATCACAACTTAAATTTTAAAAAAGTCTTTTTTTAACTGAAAGTAAGGGGTAACATTAAAACTTAAAAAGAACAGAAATTATTACGTATAAGAGGGGGATTCACCCGCTATTCAATACCTCGCTCTTTACGTTATTTTTTTTTAGTACTTTCCAAATACCTATCTATTCAAATTAAACGGCCTTTGTGATTCAGGGATTTCGTGATTTGAACAAAATTCGATCGTATCATATCTGTCGTATCTGTCGTATCGTACGAAACAGAATTTTTTGTTTTTAAATTAACATGCAAATTTTGTTTTAATTATTCGTGTGCGTTGAGCCAAAATGAAAGCTGCACTAATTAAAAAACGTTCAGAAATTAAATAAAAAAACTTTTTTTAACTGAAAGTAAGGAGCGACATTAAAACTTAAAACGAACAGAAATTATTCCATATGTGAAAGGGGCTCTCCCCTCCTCAACACTTCGCTCTTTACGCTAAAGTTAGACTCTATCTCAAAACTCTATTTCTTAAAACAATAAAAAACTTTAGCGAGAAGAATTTAGCGTGAGGAGGGGACATCCCCTTTCATATACAGAATAATTTCTGTTCGTTTTAAGTTCTAATGTAGCTCCTTAATTTCAGTTTAAAAAAAACTTGGTTTTTTATTTAATACAACAAAAATAACGATCATGGTGCAGAAATGCAAAACCTTAAATGTTGGTCAGTGTCATTTTTTTTATAGAAAAGGGATATGAAATATTATCTGGTTTCATTAGCTTCAAAGATTACGCAACATATATCTAAAAAACACTAGCTTGCATAAGCTGACTGGTAATATTTTTGTATATTTGTAGAGTTCTTAGCAAAAAGCGCTTAGGGGTGCCTATATTCTTTCACCGATCATGATGTCAGTAATTGTCAATATACATTTTGAGGTTCTTAAACACTCAAGCTTCCTGAGTTCCAGTAAAACATCTGTTCTTTCTCAGAATTCTAAAAATCCAGGAGAAAATCAAGAGCCAGTTTATTTGAGCTAGCTTTGTAGATATGTATTGCAAAAACCACGAATTATTTTTATGATTATTATTATTGTTATTTTTTATTTTTTTAAGCAAGTTTCAACTTGGCTCTTTACGACCATCGACGAAACTTTATTTGCTTTCATTAATTTTGGTTCATTTTTGGCTTTGTTTTCCAATACATATAATAAACCTTCCAAAAATATCTTTGTTCTGCTTAGCTAATGAAAAAAAGAAGAAAGCATGATTTTTTGCTAAAATTGTGCAATAAATATTCGTTTTATTTAGGCTGTTAATACAAGTTTAACTTCCAACCTCTCTTAAACTTTCCCACAAAGTATGTACAACTTTTTCAAATAGGTAAGGAGTCCAAAGGGTATATTGGTTTGTTATCGCTGGTACCTTTGAATAGTTGGAGACAAAAAGTAATTATTATTTCAATCGAAATTCGAAAGCACAAATTACATTCATATCTGTTTTCCTGACTTCTTTACGTAGACTTATATTAAAATCATGTGCTCCAGTTATTCCATGCAAAGGTCTAATTCTGCTCTTTATGACTATTAATTCAAATTTTTTTCACAAAATAAGTTTTTCAAAAAAAAGAACTCCATTAAACAAAAAATGAGCAAAAATAAAATCAAATAATCTACCAAGCGTGAAACTACCACAAATCAGCTTCAATAAATAAATGTTTTTACTTTTATAACTTTAATAAATCAAATAATGTTAACATTTCGTTACTAAATATCAGTATATGTAAATTAAATTGACAATGCATATTCATTTGTATTTTGTCAGTAAGTGCAAATTTTGTTATGGCCTTGGGAAGGCATAGGGGTTTTGTGCCCAACTTATGTTAATGTATGTTCGTTTTGATGTTGACTCGATTAATTTTTGTAATTTCTGTTCGTTTAGGGTTTCATTTATTTATCGATGCTGATTTGTGGTAGTTTCACGCTTGGTAGATTATTTGATTTTATTTTTGCTAATTTTTTGTTTAATGGAGTTCTTTACTTTTCTTTGAAAAAGTTATTTTGTGAAAAAACTTTTTTTTAATTAATTTCTGTTCGTTTTATATTGACACAGTATTTTCAGGGAAAAAGAAAATAATGCTTTAAATCCTTTTGTTTTTAAGACTTTATAGTTTGGCCTGCTATTTGTATGCTGGAGAAAAATTTTCAGCAATTTTTAACAGCATAAACCCTTTTAAAAATCTGGACACAAATAGTAATATTTAATTTAGTTTCATACCTCGTCTAGTTTACCTGAAATGGAAAATTTGATACCATTCTAAAAAAAAATCTTTAATGAGCCCTTTCCAACAGTTCCCACGACAACTCCTTCGATACGAAGTGCCCTTGTCTACACAACAACAACAACAAAATAATACATTATACCCACTTCGATCTTTACTATAAAAATGTCAAGCATTCGAATAATAGGGAAGCCCTAATATCTCCGGGGTACACTGCGTGCTACCATCTATAATTGAGTCTAACGCTGAATACACATACTTTATTCAAGGATTGATCTAGTACAAGAGGGGAACTGGATTTCTGAGAACTTGATTACATAATCGACGAGGACAAGAGGGGAAGTGGATTTCTGAGAAATTGATTTACTTAATCGGTGGGGAATGTATTGATGGAGTCTAACGGGAACAGGATCACGTGTTTCTTTCTAAGCCAATCAGAGAGTCGGAAATATTAGCGGGAGAGGATTGCAGAGAATATAAGGAAAGGATTTTTGCTATAGTTTTTATTAGTGTGTGAATAGAATTCAAAGGAGCGAGAACAGTTTGACTTTACTCATTTGGATATATTTTTAATTATAACGAGTGGAATATTTACCTTATTAGAAGTTGATGGTAAAGTTGGTATCAATAATACAAGAGCACCAAACATTGCGTTGGAAGTCACGAGAGGTTCACGGCTTTGTCTGGAATGGGATGAAGTATATGCAAGATATATGATATCCTTGAGCAAATTTAAAATGGAGGATCAATTATGCTTCGCTGCAAAGCTGATATAGCGCATGTGAATAGACTTCAATGTGCTTTAAGTGCATTAGTGAAGCATATCAAAGACAATAAACTGTATCGCTAATTGTACTAGTGTACTATTATTGTTGTAATTATACAATAAAATTCTTTCGAAATCGAAAATGTTCCCTTTCTTTTTGTTAGAATGTTAGGCTAACGAATCATGGTCAGTCTAGAGTCAGCAGTCAGAGTGATAGGATTGAAAAAGGAATAAATTTGAGAAAGAGAGAAAGAGAGATCGAATCTTGTGTTTATTGAAAAACATTTGATTTTGGATTATGATTTTCTCGAGTTATCTCTTCAACGAAAGATATTCTCACGGGGAACGCTTGACAATATAACGAAAACTGATTCTCCCCCATTGGACTATTGTGTGAAACTTTGGCAATATGACTCAAATGCTTATACTCAATTTATTGATATATTAATTGGAACAAAGCAGAATAATATCGTGGATATAGTTTTGAAAACATCGCCAAAGATTCAATGTAGATGGCTCCGCCTTCGAAAGAGTTGACGTCAGAGAGTTACTCCTCTCCCATTCCTCCCTCTGAATATATCGACCGAGGATGATCAGTTTCGTTTTAGCTGTGAGAGAGTTGACATCGGAAACCAAAAAAAATTTCTATACATGTCCACTATGCATGTATACTCTTGGCAGTTGGACAGGCATCCTGTGAGAATTGTACAATTATTGATGACTATAATGAAAAGTGCAAATTATGTAATCCTTGTAAATTACATAGTGGCTATGCAGTAAAAATTAAAGGATCTAATTCATGTCTTGAAGAGATTTGTGAATCTCACCCTAGAGGACATCTGTGCTCCAATTGTCACTTTGACAAATGTGATCAGTGAGAGAATACTTACCCCGCTATGATTGGAAAGAATCCCAAACGTGATTTTAGTTTATTTCTAAGAGATTGGTATCGTCGTGGATTTAAATTATTCTGGGAGGAAGAATCTGGTCTACGATTCAACTGTTGGGGTAACAAGACAATTTGGTTTCTACGTCATCGTTGTGACGACACTGCCTATTATGACTATAAACCATGTGATTTTTATTTGGAAGTTACTGAATGTGATTCACCATTTGAAAACACTGTATGCGATATTGCTTCAAATAGATAGATTGAAACTCGTGAGTTTCATAATATGAATGAAAATAGTATCATTGACTATTTAAAGAGATATGACAAGAGTGAAGTTACATTATACTGTAGAAAATGTGACCCTGACTTTGCAGCCAATCAAGATCAATATACAGTGAATCCAAATGATTTACCAGCACTAGTGGTTCACGACAGTTGCCTATACACTGAAGAAGAAGAAATCTAAAGTGAAGATTTAAAGACATTGTTGTATATACTTTTTTTCATTTATTAATAAACAAATTCACATATATTTTTCAAGCACTTTACTCTTAAGGCATCGAAATCAATATTATACAGGTCTGAGAGGACATTTTCCACCATAAAGTCGTTCCAACGTGGATTGTCTGCATAAATGTTGAGAAACTGCTTTTAAGTAGCAACGACATCGGAACACAAAATATAGCTGTGAATAGAAGCCACAGCTTTTTGTCGTCAGATCCTGCACTCTCGTCCGATTTTGTATAATAGTTTTCTCACTGCTCCCAATATAGTTGCTGATGTGGGGAGTGTAAAATGTATAGGGTAGTCCAAGAGGATCAAAAAATTCAATCGTCTTCATTGTTTGAAAGATAAACAGCCAATGACCCGTCAGCACAGTCGACGGACTGCTATTAACAATAAATATGGTATTGTTGACACTTTGAACTTTTCCGAGAAAGTCCAAGGGCAGACAATAGGATCTGTATTTGGACATGTAGGGATCCATATTAAATACATTGATTATTTTTCTGGTGTTCATGGTGCCAAGTCTAGTAGAACACTGCATTCGGGAGTGATTTCCCAATAGGTTTCATGTTGATTTAGCGAGATTAGTGCAATACTCTCAGCTAACGGGTCGGCAAATGTACACTCTAAACGTACACTCCCCGTACGTACTATACTTATATCTTGCATTCCAGACAAATCCAATACAATGATACCATGTGTTTTAGCAAACATTTCTTCGGTTATATCATTTTCAAATAGTTGGGAATCATGATGTAGGGTTTGCATGGTCAACTCATACAATGTTCTATAGGATTTATCAAAGGATAGATTGTAGAGTGGGATGCTTTTAACTTTGCAGACAAGAGATGAAAGACCAAACATTTCAAATTTATGTGGACATCCAGTCCACGATTCTATTGCACTAGCGCTTTTTACAAATGCCAAAGTGAATTTTGACGAATTTTCGCCATTGATAAAAGATGAGTCGGTAAAGGTCCGAGACCCCACGGCAATATGACGTTAATTGGTGATTGTATGAGGAACAAGTAGTTGAATATTATTTCCACTGGCAATCAGTTTTTTCACTGCCAAAGCAACAGAACTCATAACTTGTTGTTTGCTTACATGTAGTATAGCCGCGGTGAGGGAGAGAGTTACATCAGGATTGGCAGGAAATTCCTTTCTCAATATGAAATTGGATGGTGCAAAGGTCAATTTTATATCCACTTTAATATTGGGTGGTAGCCATTGGGGTATATTAAATATTTCATGATATATTTTTCCAACTAGATGTAATTCACTAGTTGTAGCATCTTTAAGTTTATCTGTACTATCAATATTAGTAATATATTCATATCCATTGGAGGTTTCTCTCAATTCCTTGTATGACGTGGGTGTCATCAGTATGAATTGTATATAGTTTGTATAATTTAAGAGATTGTTGCTTGTGCTCACCAGCGTGCCATTGATGTAGACACTGATTTGACGAAATAAAATATGTAATATACAATTTTCATAGCATATTCAATCGGCAAGAATTGGCAATGTATTATCGGATTTCCGGACTTTCATTCGTAAATCTATAAATGTCGAAGACATGTCCATAAAGTAGTCTTCATTGGAATAAATTTGGAAATGGATATTATCGGAGAGGGGTTGTTGTGGATAAAATTGTTCATAGTATCCATGTTTTGCACTCACATCAACATTTTCTGCATTGAATAGATTCAATGAGGAGGTGATTCAAGGATGAGAATCCTTATGCGGTAGGTATGACATCTTAGGAAAAGAAATCTAGTTTCGATCTAACAATTCTCTTCCTGGGGCTTCTTCTTCTACTGTTTACAGTGCGTGTCAGCTTTTTCCTTATTTTCTTTGACAGGGGTGATGTATTATGTTTCTGTCCTAAGTAGAAACTGATGAGTGATGCATTGTTTCTCGACGTTTTTAAACCTTTTCCATTTTGTTTTAATCTCTCGCCAAGGGTTCGCGCACTGGACTTAAGCTTTTTCGAAGCATTTTTTTTAAACTCCTTGCCAGAGCCCCAATCGTATAGTGTAGCGGAAGCAAAATCTGTCGCAGCCGGTAGAATATATTTTCTAGCCTGAGGTAGTGCAGAGCAAAACAGCTTAGCAAACCAACTGCTAAGACCCTAGCCAGACATTGACGAGTGACCTTTGTAATAGTCCATTCCATTGTCCTATTGTCTTGGGCCAAGAGTATTAACATAGAAGTCAATATCAGGATAAATGAATACCACTTTTCTATTAGACATCATATTGAATGATGGGTCGAAAATGGCATATAATCACAGCCAAATCTTTTGATATTGCTAGAGGATCACCTAATTCAGTTTTTAGTGTTAACTGACAGAGTACCAAAGAGGAATTGTTTACGGGAATGTAGTGAAGATGCTTTATATTGTAATGGTGATTATGTTCTTGATTGATTGATTTTTCGTTCAAGAACTCGTAAGAGGGGAACATTGCTATTGCCAACCCGAGATGTTTCCACAAATGAAGCGTAGAGATATATACAAGTGTCCGTGGAGAAGGCTGGCGCGTAGTCACCAAAAATGAAATTAGTGTTTCCAGCACTTTTACCAATGATTATATTGAGCTTAAAGCCAAGAACATATTTTAGATTATCAGTGAGAATAACCTTCTCACCGGCAATAGGTGAACTAATGTAGATCTTGCCCTCCTCCTTTGAATAGTTGAAATGAAAAGCTCCTTTTTACGAGCGGACATTCTTTTATTAATAGAACAACATAAATCATTCATACAGGTGAGTTATTCATAAGGTAATTCAATATATGGATAATCCATCCAATTGATCTTTTGAATTTGTTCTTGATCACCTGAGGGTGGCGGCAAATCTCAGGTTGTAATTTTTATATAGTATTTACGATCTTTTCTCAGGATATCATATGTATTTTTAAGAATACAGTCAACAAGAGCCACTTCATAGGCGCCATCGAATTTGATGGTTGGAGAGAGTTTCGCCCAAAAATCACTTGTACTATTCAAGTCATTGTAGAGAGGATCAGAAACATTGGATATGAAAGTCAAATAGAAATCATTGGGTATTGTTAATATCTACAACACTGACCCAAGAATCAAAATCAGAGTTGTATCCTAGCCAGCAAAAAAGCAACTGTCTCTTGCCCCAACGAGTACGACTCTTTAATATCTTTTCAATTTGATAAATTACAGCAGTGTTTCTAACTTTTTGAAGTTCCTATTCATAAAAACCGCAGAGAACCTCAAAATCTTTGGTGTCTCGCAGTCGATATGTCTTGGGTGTAGTGTCTAAGATTTTGGACACTTTAAGAAGTTCAGTGCTCCATAAATAATTCCCAGTTTTCAAAAATATTGGTGGTTCTATTAATTCGAACAGTATCGCCAACATTGAATTTTTTCTTTTTTGTTCTTCTCATTGCCATTGGAATATTGCTTTAGAAAAGTATCAAATGTATTTTCGCTGCAATGAACTTCCCGAGGGCTTGAGTTGGACAGAGATCGATGAGGTCGATAACTGTATATTTGTATGATTTTATCTAAAACATGAATAAAAGCAGGTGTGTTTTTCAGTGTAAAATATCTTGAAATAAATAGACGAATCATTCTTATCAGTCGTTCAGCCAATGCAGTCTTCATCGGGCTGTGACTATGACCAAGTCCTGTATTATATTTCAATAGAACCTTTTGCACATGAGGATTAACAAATTCGCTACCACGATCTGATTGAATTTTTTTTATATGAATCCTGTTCAAGAATACTTTCTAAGGCATGAGCAACTTCAACACCTCTCTTTGATTGCAATGGGATGGCAAAGGCATAGCGACTAAAGACACTGATTGCCACTAGAATATATTTGTAGAGTGACGCCATTGAATCGTGTCTAAAGTTAAAAGATCAGTTTGCATTATATACAGAGGAAAAAAGGCTTTAGTTTGTCGATACTCTTTTCCACGAAGCCTGCGATTCCGATGCAGTGTGTAACTCGGTTCATTCTGCAGATACTCCTTTGCTTTTTTTAATGTGCTGCCATCTATGTCAGAGACAACTTTAGAAAGCGTTTTGGGGAACCTAGACTTCCCGCTTTATCAATATTTTCACAGACACCTTCAGAACTTCAACCATTTTGAACGCAAACATGTTGTTTTATGTCCACTCCCCTTTTGCACACTGGAGGGTGAACCAATCCGTCTTCACTTTTGACATGCAGCCACAAAGTCATTGCTGTTATAAAATCATTGCTGCTGCTAGTATTTTCCAATATTGTATCTTCTTCTTTTTTAAATGGTGGTGGTGTTGGTGTTGTCGGAGGGCTATATTCTCTTAGTTTCTTTAGAATTTGCTTATTCGGGGAAGTTTGATGCATTTAGAAAGGTGTATAGATTATTTTCAAATGATAAAAGTCCCTTACGATTCGTCACCATATCACAAATTAAATCAAATAGATTATAACTTTTTCCCTCAATTATAATTCGTTACCCTGCGCTTTCAACTTGAACTTGATCATCAGTTTCCAAAATGAGAAATGCTAATACTTCTTTTACTCTGTTATCGATAGGTCACTGGCAATAGGTTTCCAATTGTTGAAACTATGGAGTTCAATTCATTCTCCTTTGATTGCACTGCTGCAGAATCTTGAGGAGATGTTTCCCGTTTAGAGGAATCTGTGACGGTGACCGCGGGTTTATATTTGTTCACGCGTCGCAATGCATCTTGAAGTAAAATTAGCTTTTTGTCATTGGCAATATTTTCATCATTAATGAATTTGATTAGATTGTCTTCAAAATGTTCCACGGGCGAGGGGACAAGTTCAAATGGCGTCAATTTATAGGGTTAATCCTTACTCTAGATAAAAACTGTTTACAAGTCCTGCAATTATTGGCAGTAAAAGTGTAAAAAAGCTACCGCCAGCTTGAAGAAGACGTTTTCTTTTCAAAATTTTTCCCTTTTTTTGCAAGCCAAGGCGCGTACAGTGGAACGATGTTGCTTTGTCTGTTGCTTAAAACCTTCTGGCAAGTGTACATTGCCCACAGTTAAATTTAAACAAAGTTCAGATATAAGATTAATGAAATCATTGTCAACACCATGCTTGAGTATGGCCTTCCTGAGTGGAGGTTTTGAAGTGCCTAAAACGGAAAATAAATGCCGTTGTTCGTGTAGTTTCTTGAGTGTCATAATGGCAACTAATAGCTTTTTCTACTGTTTACCGGAAGATACACAGTAATTTCCTTGTCGGAAATATCTGTTACTACACGTAGATCCTCGGGTGTGCTCTGATCTAGCAAAATGTAGCCGCAGGGCTTATTTGTCACCTGAGTGTACCCTTACAGCAGAAATTTGGGAGCGCCGAGGTATATTTGCTTATTGAGAGTTATTAGCGAGCTAGAATCACGAACAACTAGGTAGATAATATAGATGGTGCAATTCAAAGCAAGGGATCTCATATATTTGCTCTGATGAAAGAGATTGTGTAGAACTAGGGTTATGCAAATGTTTTCATGATGGAAGCGAACGGTAAACAGCTGCAGCACTTCCTGTGAGAACTGTTCAATGGATTCAGCCAAATCATTAATAATCAGCCACAAGTTTGGTTTAGTACTATTGAAAACATAAGTCCCCGTATGAATTGTATTGGTATAGATGTGAAAATAGTTTTTATTTGATCGTAGGATTCCTGCCAAATACTATAGCAATAATAAATTTTGTTTGGTTTTTCCAAAAACATTTTATTAAAATTTTGAATTATTTTAGCTAAAAGTGTCGTTTTCCCAGACATTGATGGACCACACAGAAACGACCTGAATGGTGTTTTAAATTGATACATAGTGCTGCTGTTGACAATAGTCAGACTACAACTAACTGTAAACCATAATTGTCCAATGAATAAGTAGTGAATTTTTCCTTAGATCTATCTAGTACGTTAACAACAAAACAATATTTCATTAATTTATTTGACATACAACTCTATTTGTTCAACAAGAACAACATTTATTGAGCAAAAACACTTGTTCAACAGGAGCAAAAACTCTATTTGTTCAACATGAACAACAATAATATTTATTAACATGAACAACAATAATATTTATTAACAACAACATTTTTTTTCACTTTTTCTTGTTCAACAAGAACAATATTTATTATCAAAAACATTTGTTCAACAAGAACAAAACTTGTTCAAACAAGAACAACATTTATTAACATAAAGACACTTTTGTCCAGCAAGAACAACATTTATTATTCTAAAAACACTTCTGTTCAAGAAGAAAAACTACATTTATTATTATTAAAACACTTCTGTTCAATAAGAGCAACAACACTATATGTACAACAACAATACTTATTGTCATAAAAAAACACTTTTTGACCAGCAAGAACACTATTTGTAGATACAATTTTTTTTTTACAACAGCACTATTTGTAAAACAGCACTTGAAAAAAAAACACAAACACGAACATGAACATGAATAGCACAGTTGAACACTTTAAAAGGATACCCTCCCCCCGGGAGCTGCGGGCCGAAGGCCGGCTACGGGAGGGACCTCCCTACCCCCGGGAGCCACGGGGCCGAAGGCTGGCGACGGCCGGGATCCCCTACCCCGGGGAAAAAATGTATACAATAGTCGTCGTCACTGCTGCTACAGGTTAGGTTAGGTTGGAGCATTTAATTCATGAAAGGTTAAGTTTGATTGGGTTGGGTTAGAGCATTTAATTTATCAGGAGAGTTTTGGGTTATGTTAGTTTATCCAGACCAAACTGATTGCGATAGTCCATAAATTCAATCCGGTCTGAAATACGGTAGTGGCCGTGGGGCAGTACGCTTACATCATTCTCGAGCACAAAGACTTTCTCGGATATACATGACATTGCATTCATTTAACAGTATAATACACTCTAACAGTATAATTTTTATGCATTAGAGAGCAAATTGCAAGCACTTAAGCTCTCGGAACTAGGCTAATCTCTACACAGTCTCTGTACACACTCATGTTGAAATCGTTCTTTACAAGATGTGTAGGTACCCCTTTACGTGCCTGATTTACATCCCTGTTATGAGTTTCAACACAATATACTTTAGGACCCGGGAATACCTCCTTGGATTTCAAATCACTCCCCGTCTCTGATTTTAACATGAGTAGTTGGCTGGGGGCCTGACGTTTCACCAACTCGGGGTAGAGGGACGGATTCCACCTAGTGAAATCCATCCGTGAGCCGATATGTTCCCATTTACTAAATCCCCCAATAAATCTCCGGTTTTTACTTTTAACAGCAGAGAATCTGTATCCCCATAGAAAACTTGACCCTCCCCCTCCATTGACCCTTGTACCTTGCACACATTGTAAAAAAACGACAACATGAGCTTCTTGGAGATTTGAAGTACTGAACTACCTCCTGCTATATTCTTGCTCAGTACCACATTTCTCTTTTTCCTTCGTAGAAGAACCATGCTCGCCTCTATGCTCGTGAACGATGTAAAATTGGGGTTGCAATAATTCGTGCACACTCTTGAGGGTCAGTTACAACGTCGCAACGAAATCTGTTCCGTACGCTTTCATACATTTTGCCAAACGCTGAATTTAGAATGAGCTTATACATTTCATTCTCTACTTTAGTGTTTGCCCGAGAGTGTTTATCAACAAAGGTGTCGATAAACGTCTTTAAGTAGGGTTTTCGACTGAATTGCAAGACCCTATGTATTTTGGTAATCTTAAAACCATTTTTCACCATCCAGTGCAAAAGCACATGGTGAACAACAATATATTTCTTAGGGTCCAGATCTGGAATCCGTTTCTGCTTAGAGGGGGTCTAATGCCTCCCCATATTATCAACCAATGATCGATTGTACGGACTCAGTGAATCCTTGGTCACTGGTCGATTGATATAGGGGAAAACAAAATCTCTGACTGAATCATGAAGCGCCAATGGAATGTGACCATCAATTTCAAAGAACCATCCTTTTGGCCCATTGTCCTCACCGGTGTTAATGTCGGGGAACTGACAAGGATTCTTAATCCATTTATAGTTTCCACACGGCAAAGAGTAGTGAGACATTGCCGAGGGATACAACGAGTTAATGTCCAAGAAAACTGCATTTGACTTTGCACCGGTACTGTTTTATCCGCTTGGATCTGTTTTCAAAACGCGGTCCTCATGACAAACATACCCACCCCTCATTGACCTTTCTACAAAAAGGTGTTGATCTACATCACTTATTAAGCCTATTTCCTCCCTACTAATTTTTAAAATTAAGCCCATCACCAAATGTTGTGTCGAAAAATAAAATATATCTAGTCCAAACTATATCTAACTATAACTTATAAACTATATCAATCTCGTATATCTAGTCCAAACTCTTAATAGATTTGATCTGTGTTCTTGCAGACAATACCTAACAGAGTTAAAAGGACTCTGGCCAAGTACATTCTACAATAATCCCACCCATTTTTACAATTAACCTAAGCCCAAACCTTCTTGGCAAATTCATATTCCTCGGCTGTGCATTCACTGTTGGTGAGTGAATTATAGAAAGCTTCAATTGGAGGTCGTTTCTCCTCGCTTAAGTGAGCGCCAGAACAGTAATAGTCGTATGCATATACACCTTTACATGTCAATAGGTCATACATTTCACTGTCTGGAAAGTGCTGTTTAAGCAAAGGCAAACTGTCCAAATTTTCACTTTTCTGCACTTGAATCAATTGACTCAATGCCTTGGGGGAAAAAAAATAAAATAATCTAAAAACCTGATTTTATTCAGACACGTATGGCCGTTATTCACTACCTGCCATTTCAACTTGATTAGCACTAGCTTTTCAGCTGATTTGGGGATGATGTTAAAGGTAAATGCATTATTTACCCATGGACTATCTGCTCCCATCCCTACCTTTGCATACGTGCCAAAGCCGGTAAAATAAATTTTAAATCATAATTTGCATTGTGAATGAAAACCAGAATAAAAAACTGCTGGCTTACATTCACATCGCATAATTGATGCGCTACCACTCTAAAATTACTACCCCCAGAGGCTATTTCCTGCCACAAGTGATTGTGGTCTCTGACTTTCCCCTTCCCCCCTCTTTTCCCTCTAGTCTCTTTCCCCTTATCCCTCTCTTCAAACCCCCTTACAAACCCAGCATATTTTTGATTTTTAATCGCAAGACGATCCTCTGCAGACAACAACATTGGATAATGGGTATTTCAAAAACGAGAAAGAGCTCCATTAGCGGTGCAAATTAATTTAGTCAGTGCCTTGACCATACACTCACCCTTATCCAACGTTTCAACTATTTCTAACAACTGCATAGTGTTAGAACTGTCTCTTAGCGCATGGGCGTAGGAGACTGCAATGGCTAGGTGTTCTTTGATTCGATTTGGAGATCGAGGATCGTTCAGTTCCACTAGCTTCGCCTCACAGTCCAAAGAGATTTTATTGCTTTGGAGGAGGGTATTTTGAAAATTTTTATAGCATGAAATGGCCCTATCCCCCGAAACCGTTTCCACTTACTGATAGCCATGCCGTCTACAATGCTTCATATGATCCCGTAGTTTTAAATCACTACGAAATCGAGACAGGCATGTCAGACAGTAGAAACATACCCACCGCCCCATTTTACCCTCCCCCAGAACTCTACTGATGTCTGTAATTGGGTTGAAATGGCCAATTGTATTGGGTTCACTAGGTGGTGTGTACAACAACCAAACCCAGTGCTTCACCAATTCAATCGACGGGCTCCTTACTGGGAACAACACCCCCTTCTTTTAAGAACGAACTCCATCCTCAAATTCAGTTTCATATTGAACAATAGTAACGCCGATTTTTAAATGGGCATTGGCTCTTTCAGAAATATCAATAGACCTGAGCGTTAATGGGTATTTCCCCTCTAAACAAGAAAAATCTACAATGGTAAAATCTGACCCCACCTTCCCAGGCACAGCTCAATATTCAAAATTTTTCTTTGTAGCGCCATCTTTAAGAGGTCAGAAAGCTGAAATGAGGAAAACGTACTTGAAACATTTTTGACCTGTTTCAAAACAGATTCACTCAATGCCTTTACATCTCTCTAAATCTGGATTATATTTTAAAACTATTGCCCCCTCCCCATGCCCCCCTCTTAAAATGAAATCTTTTTTAAATTTATAAATAAATACGCTTAAATTTTCACCTAACAAAACCATAGACCCACTACCATTTTCGCTATAATTTTCAAGATGCGTAATAATTTTGTCTATCCAATCCATAAAAACACCCTCAAAACTTTCTAAATGCGGATAGACCACTCGCATCTCTATATGTACATAATGATAATAAACCTCGCTTTTTCCCTCATTTAAATAAAACACCTTTAAAGCAATTGAAACCTTAATTGAATCCCAACCCCCACACAACTGAATTTGGTTTCCTAGCAGTGCACAAATTCTATCTACGCATTCATGGACAATTTCTATATGGTCAAATACAAAATTAACCCCTAAAAGCGAATTTAAAGGGTCCCCAAAAGTTGTAGTGTAAACGACTATCGTATTTATAATAGAATTTGACAGTTGGAATTCAGGAAATTTTATAAATTGAGTATTGTCACCCTCCCCTCCCCCTCTTGTATATTGTTGCCACCCCTCCCCCACATTGTTCATTAATAGAATTGTTCGAAGACATTTCATCCTCCCCCTTTCCCTCTTGTTTATTATCACCACCCCTCCCCCACATTGTTCAATAATAGGGCTATGGGAAGCCACTTCAGTTGTTTGAAGTGGAAGTATGTAATCAGTGGGGGGAGGCCTCCCTGTTAATTCTCGGGTAAAATCCTCTAAAAGTTGTAAGGTGTTTGGACTCAAGTCCCCCTGCTCAACGGCGCTATTATCAACATTTCAAAAAGCAGTTAAAAAATCGTCAATATTATCTGGTATTTCCAGTGAATTCACATTCCATGGTGAATTATTGGAGAGCTCAATATGCGAGTCTTCTTCTCCAACTGATGATTATGGCGACAACGAATAAGGTACCTATACAACCTATAAAAGAAAATAGCTTATTTTCAAAGTGTCTAAATCGCCTTATTTTTAAAATTGGATTATTATTTAAAACGCGCTTAGTAGCAGTATGCAAATAGTAGCATTTGGTTTACTCTATTTATATTCTGAAAGTTCCAACTTAATAAAATCTAAAAGATAACATAATAGGTTTTAGTTTTGTTCAAACAACACCTCAAACCAAAAAATTTCACATTAATACTCTTCATCTGCTTTGAAAAAAACTGGGGTCTTTACTTGGTAGTCTAACTCATTCAGGCTATATACAACTCTTTCCGATAGAAATTTGTTTTTCAAATATTTGTAGAGGCAAGATTAAGCATTCGTTAATAAAGCAATTTATAACGCAAAAATATTGCTATTTACTATGGGGAAATTATGTCCGGGATTTAGTGCCTTTTTTGGCCACTAAGAGAATTCAGCTGGTTGAGTGTATGCAATAATTGACATGATTCAAAAGGGGGAACGATATATTTCATTTTGGAGAGAAAAATATCTCTGACACGCTTTTACTGTGTTGAAAAAAGTTAAAAAAAGGGTTACTTCTAAGTCCCTTAAAACTCGGAAAAAAACTATAATATTCTAGTGAAAAATAGCACCATTAGTTTCAAATGGCGAGATAAAAGACTCTCTAACAGTAAACTAGAAATTAGCGAAATACATTATTATGAGGTTGAAGAAATAGCGAAGATGTCTGCAGTAGACAGAGAAAATAGTACAGATTAGAAAAGAGCAGTTTCTTTGACAAGCGAAAACATTACATCATATTTAGGTATCTCTGAGGGGAGGCAGCAGTGCAAATTAAAACAAGGGGTGTGGGGGAGGGGGGGGATTATAGCGAAAATAATATTTTAATGTCGTCGACAAGCTTGTATTAGGTTGAAAAATAGGTTTGTTTAGATATATCTACAACCTGGTCCTGAATAATAGAAAAAAAGTGAAAAGACAAAAGTAAAGAGTAAAAGGTTTTCTAACAGCTAAAAAAATAGCTTATTTGATTGAAAAAAATTATGCACGTCTTCAAACTGATCAACCACTTGACAGGAAGCCTTAGACTTGGACATTACAAGTTAGGGAGCCATTAGTTGGTCTATGACTTGCCTGGAGGGGCCAACCCTTCTATCTTGCAGAGTGCACTATCTTGCAGACAGTTGAGGAGAGTGCAATGACACTTGAAGAGGAGCTGATAGATTAGATATTGCGTTAGAAGGAGCTGATGTCTGGCCTGGGGCTTGTCTAGAAGACCCAGGCAATGCAGCTTGCACAGAATACCCCGTAGCTAGAATGGGGCTCAAATAGATCATATCATGTCCATCAAGATCTTTCGCAGCCAGGTCAGCGATATACCAGGCTCGTGCAGCCGAGGCTGTAACTTGACGAGGTAGCATTGAGGGTCGATGAAGAGGGTTTGCATAGATATGGTATCGATGTTGCTGGCTTGTAAAGCAAGGTTCTCCATTCTTGTGGCCCATTGTCTTTTCGGTTTTTGACCAGACTGCATAGAGGCTAGGACCGATGGGCCTGCCTCACCCTCTCTTGCTCTCTTTGATGGAGGGGGCACGCATTTCTCTTAATTGTCTTTAAAAAAGAAGAAAAATTTAGTATGGAAAAATTTTTCCCTTTTTGCAGAAGAAAAATTAGTACCCCACCACACCTAACCATATTTTTGTCTAGAAAGCATTTACCTCCCTTTTCAGTAAAGCAAAAAGTGAAATTTTGCGAGAAATATACTAGGCTTAGAAATCAAACGTTTTTATTAAACAACTTGTGAAAAAATTAAATTTGACTTTCAGTAGTCTGTAGCCATAGGATAGAAATAAATGTTTCTAATTTTACCATTTAGAAAAAAGTTTAAAAAACACTATTCTTTAGAGCCAACAACTGCATCAAATCCAATACAATGACTTAAAATATAGATCTCAAAATAGTCAGCCATAAATATGATATAATCCAAAGCTAACCAAACACTAAACTTTAGTGTTGCGTGTCAGAATGAGCACATTAGTTTTCTTGTCAAAGGGTGTACATGTCTACACAAAGAATCCCCCCTCCCCTTAATTTTCACAAGAAGAAATAGTTTGTTTTCACCTTACAACGAAGCTGTTAGAATCGAGACATTACCTCTTTCCCGCCACCCCCTTTTACATAATGTCCTAAAAATATTTGTTAGACATTAATTTTGTAAATAACTGGTTTCCCACTTCCTCTTATATAATTTCCATGTCCTAAATATCTATATTAATTTTGCTGACAATTTGTTCCCATCTTTCAGAAAACATAGAATTACGCAAAGCATTGAAACCACACAAGTTTAATTAACAATAATCTCTTTCCACCTGAAGGTTGTCTTGAAGCTCCCCTCTTGTAAGAGGATTAAAGCTTTAATCACACACGGTTTTGTCTAGACCGTAAAGAGACCATATTCTATTTTGATTATTTTAAATGCATGATGGGGAAATGACATTTTTTGAGTAAGAGAATTATTTCTAATGAATGAATTAAAATCATAAACAGGGGGGAGAGGTAAGATGGGGTTTACGTAATGGAACAAGGGCGTATTTTACGCTTTTTATCGAGTATAAACATTATATAGTGGAGTTTGTATTGTCTGGGGGGGTATACCCTGAATTTGAATTTACTGAAGGGGTTACTATTTTAATGATTTTATTTGGAAATAAACTAAGAAAATTTACTAAACTGAACTCGCATTATAAAATGCTGTAGCCAGAGTTTCCAAATCAATAATATTCAATGCTTGTTCCATTGTATCTTAAAACTTTATGATAGTTTAATCATAAGGCATGTCCGTTATATACAAAATCTCAAGGGCGAATTCTTACGTAATGGGACACCTTACATCTCCGTCTCTCTGATCTTAGAAAAAGACACGTGATCCTGTTCACGTTAGACTCAATCAATAATTCACCGTCTTTGCTTATGTAACCAATTTGTCATAAATCCACTTCCCCTCTTGTCCTAGATCAATACATTGTCCCGTCAATGCGCATGGGCTAACTTCGCCCCGTAGTCAGTACACCTAGAAACAACAAATAAATCGACCTTCAAAAAGGGGGCCGTTGACCGCTTTAGACTGGATCAATAATCCTCGAATAAATTATGTGTATTCAGCGTTAGACTAAATTTTAGATGGCAGCATGCAGTGTACCCTTGAGATATTAGGGCCTCCCTACTTCCAATCACTTTTGACTATTAAAAAGGGCATTAGGCCTTTCAATTTCCAATCGAATGAGCCCTGTTGGAAACGACAACACTTTCTATAAAAACCTTATATGCCATCAGGGAGTAAACTACAACCCTTACCCTAAGGTCTGTTAGGATGGCTGTCATCCTCAAAGACCGAATTTCCGGAACTTTCAACTACGTTGAACAACATGGCTATCTCCAAAATTTTGATTGGATACGTTTGGGGAAATGATGAGCGCGGGGGGGATAGTCTCGCTCCAATCACTTTTGACTATTAAAAAGGGCACTAGCGCTTTGAATTTCCGATCGAATGAGCTTTTTTTGAAGTTTCTACAATAATTTCTTCGATGCTTAAAAATGTAAATACGAAAGCGAAAAACTACGAAAAATACGATACGAAAAATTTTGATTGGATGTGTTTGGGGAAAAGAAAGGCTTGAGAGGGGGGTTGGTTGTCCTAAAATAACTTTCAACTATTAAAAAGGGTACTATCCCTTTGAATTTCAAATCGAATGAGCCCTTTTTCAAGTTTCTACGACAAAGATTTCAATAGAAACCTTATATGCACCCAGGGCATAACTTATAACCCTTGCCCTGAGGGTAGTGGGGGAGTGTCCTCCTCAGTAATATATTTTCTATTTGGAAATCAACTACGCTGAAATAAATGGCTATCTCAAAATTTTTATTGGTTTTGTTTCGGAAAATG
Source organism: Artemia sp. Kazakhstan ARC1039 (assembly GCA_029168905.1). Lineage (NCBI taxonomy): Eukaryota > Metazoa > Arthropoda > Branchiopoda > Anostraca > Artemiidae > Artemia > Artemia sp. Kazakhstan ARC1039. The sequence continues at coordinate 9,997 of JAQQPU010001993.1, read as the reverse complement.
ATGGGCGTGGAGGGGGGGAGGGGCTATTTTCGCTCCGATCATTTTCGACTATTAATAAGGGCACTAGCCCTTTGAATTTCCAATCGAGTGAGCCTTTTTTGAAGTCTCTACAACAACGCATTCTTTAAAAACCTTATGTTTCCCCAAGGCATAAATTAAAACCCTTGCCCCGAGGGCTGTAGGGGAGTGTCCTACTAAAAAATATATTTTCTATCTGGAAATCAACTACGCTGAACAAAATGGCTATTTCAAAATTGGATTGGATGTGTTTGGGAAAATGATGGGCGTGGGGGGGGTTTATTTGCCCTCCAATCATTTTCGACTATTAAAAAGGGCACTAGCCCTTTGAATTTCTAATCGAAGTGAGCCTTATTTGAAGTTTCTACGACAACACCTTCTATAAAAACCTTATATGCCCCCAGGGCATAACTCAAAATCCTTGCCCTTATGGTTGTGGGGGAGTGTCCTCCTCAAAAACCTATGTTCTATCTGATCATCAACTACGCTGAACAAAATGGCTATCTCAAAAATTTTGATTGGATGTGTTTGGGGATATGATGGGCGGGGGGGGGGGAATAGTTGCCCTCAAATTGCTTTCGACTATTCTAAAGGGCAATAGAACTCTCAATTTCCGATCGAATGAGCCCCTTTTGAAGTTTCTACGACGACCCCTTCCAAATGAAGTGCCTAGCTCAAAAGGAAAAAATTAAATAAATAGTACATTGTGCAAACATCGTCCTTATATGCTCTTAGGGCATAACTTAAACCCCTTGCCCAAGGGATGTGGAGCAGTCCTCCTCAAAAACATACTTTCTATCTGGAAATCAACTACGCTGAACAAAATGGATATCAAAAAAGTTTAATTGGATGTGCTTGGGGAAATGATGGGCCTGGGCCGGGGGGGGGGGGGGGCTAGTTGCCCTACAATCACCTTCTACTATTAAAACGAGCACTAGCCCTTTGAATTTCCAATTGAATGAGCATTTTTTGAAGATTCTACGACAACGTCTCCTATAAAAAAACCTTATATGCCTCCAGGGCATAACTTAAAACCTTTGCCCTGAGGGTTGTGGGGGAGTTTCATCCTCAAAAACATATCTTCTATATGGAAATCAACAACGCTGAACAAAATGTCGATTTCAAAATTTTGATTGGATGTGTTTGGGAAAATGATGGGCCTGGGGTGGGGGGGGTGCTAGCCCTTCAATCACTTTTGACTATTAAAAAGGGCAATCGAACTCTCAATTTTATATCGAATAAGCCCCTTTCTGAAGTTTCTACGACGACCCCTTCCATATGAAGTGCCCTGCTCTAAAGGAAAAAAAATAATACATAGTACATTGGGCCAATATCGTTCTTATATGCCCTCAGGGCATAACTTAAAACCCTTACCCCGAGGGTTGTGGGAAGTGTTCTCCTCAAAAACATATTTTCTATCCAAAAATCAACTATGCTGAACAAAATGGCTCTCTCAAATTTTGATTGGATGTGTTTGGGGGAATGATGGGTGTGGAGGGGAGGGGGCTAGTTTCCCTCCAATCACTTTCGACTATTAAAAAGGGAAATCGAACTCTCAAATTGCAATCGAATGAGCCCCTTTTAAAGTTTCTACGACGACACCTTCCATATGAAGTGCCCTGCTCTAAAGTAAAAACAATACATAGTACATTGTGCCAATATCTTTCTTATATGCCCTCAGGGCGAAATTTAAGACCCTTGCCCCAATGGTTGTGGGAAGTGTCCTCCTCAAAAACATATTTTCTATCCGAAAATCAACTACGCTGAACAAAATGGCTCTCTCAAAAGTTTGATTGGATGTGTTTTGGGGGAATGATGGGTGTGGGGGGGGGGGCTAGTTGCCCTCCGATCACTTTCGACTATTCAAAAGGATACTAGCTACTTCCATTTCCAGTCGAATGAGCACTTTTCGAAGTTTCTAAGACAACTCCTTCGATACAAAGTGTCCGGCTAAAATAAAACACATTGTGCCTACATCGTTCTTTACTTAGGCAGCGCCAGCGCGCTGCATATGATGAGACAATTTGCTGATTTAACATATTCGTATTGGGGAGGGCATGTTTTTAGGTTTGATAAGGTATGATCAGAGGCAACACTATAGTGTTGCCTATTGTAAAGGCCATACAGTTCCAATATTTTATTTATTTTATTTTTTTTCTCCAACAGACCCTTCATATGGAAAGGGTCGTCGTGGGCTCATTCGATTGGAAATCGAGAGTTCTAGCGCTCTTTTTAATAGTCAAAATTGATTGGAGGGTTACTAGACCCCCCCCCCTACGCTCATCATTCCCCCAAACACATCTAATCAAATTTTGATATAGCCATTTTGTTCAGCGTCGTCGATTTTCAAATGGAAAATATGTTTTCGAGGAAGACACTCCCCCAAAACCCTCAGGGCAAGGGTTTTAAGTTATGCCTTGGGGGATATAAGGTTTTTATAGAAGGCGTTGTCGTAAAAACTTAAAAATAGGCTCATTCGATTGGAAATTAAAAGGGCTAGTGCCCTTTGTAATAGTTAAAAGTTATCGGAGGACAACTAGCCCCCCCCCTACGGTCATCATTTCCCCAAACACATCCAATCAAAGTTTTGAGACAGCAACTTGTTCAGCGTAGTTTATTTCCAGATAGAAAATATGTTTTTGAGGAGGACACTCCCCCACAACCGTTTGGGCAAGGGTTTTAAGTAATGCACTGGGGGTATATAATGTTTTTATAGAAGGCGTTGTCGTAGAAACTTCAAAAAAAAGGCTCATTCGATTGGAAATTCAAAGGGCTAGTACCCTTTTTAATAGTCGAAAATGATTGGAGGGCAAATAGCCCCCCCCCCACGCTCATCATTCCCCCAAACACATCCAATCAAATTTTGAGATAGCCATTTTGTTCAGAGTTGTTGATTTCCAGATAGAAAATCTATTTTTGAGGAATACACTCCCCCAAAACCCTCAGGGCAAGGGTTTTGAAGTTCTGCCCTGGGGCATATAAGGTTTTTATAGAAGGCGTTGTCGTAGAAACTTCGAAAAAGGCTCATTCAATTTAAAATTCAAAGGGCTAGTGCGCTTATTAATAGTCAAAAGTGATTGGAGGGCAACTAGCTCCTTCCACGCCCTTAATTTATCCAAACAAATCCAATCAAAATTTTGAGATAGCCATTTTGTTCAGCGTAGTTGATTTCCAGATAGAAAATATGTTTTTGACTAGGACACTCCCCCATCACCCTCAAGGCAAGGGTTTTAAATTATGCCCTGGGGGCATATAAGTTTTTTATAGGAGGTGTTGTCGTAGAAACTTCAAAAAGGCCTATTCTATAGTAAATTCAAAGGGCTAGTGCCCTTTTTAATAGTTAAAAGTTATTGGAGGGCAACCAACCCCCCTCTGACGCCCACCTTTCCCCCAAAACTCATCCAATAAAAATTATGAGATAGCCATTTTATTAAACTTAGTTTTAAGTTTTGGAAATTAGGTCTTTGAGGATGACAAATCCCACACTCCTCAGGGCAAGGGTTGTAAGTTTTGCCCTGGGAGCAGATGAGGTTTTGTATATACATCGTTATCGTAGAAACTTCAGAAAGGGCTCATTCGATTGGAAATTTAACTGGCTAGTTCGCTTTTGAATAGTCGAAAGTGATTCTAAAGCAACTGGCATCCCTTCCACGTCCACAATTTCCCCAAACACATCCAATCAAAATTTTGACATAGCCATTTTGCTCAACGTAGTTGAAATTTTTGGAAATTACATATTGGAGCAGGACATTCGCCATGCAGTCTTTAAGGACAAGGGTTATGTCCTTGGGGTATATATAGTTCTAATGGAAGGAATGCTCGTATAAATTTCAGAAAGGGCTCATTTGATTGGAAATTGAAAGTTCCAGTTCACTTTTTAAACGTCAAAATATACTGGAAGGTAACCAGCTTCCGCCCAAACTCTTTTTTCCCAAATGCATCCAATAAAAATTTTAAGATAGCTATTTTGTTAAAAATTATTCAAATATCATATAACAAAAATTCCGGTGTCGACACAACCCACAAGGGCCCAGGGGCAGGTTGTTGTAAGTTATACCCTGGGGCATATATGGGTCTTATGGAAGGGATGCTTGTATTAACTTCAAAGAGGGATCATTTGATTGGAAACTGAAAGTTATAGTTCACTTTTTAAGAGTCATAAGAGATTGGAAGGCACCTAGCCCCCCTCCTCAACGCCCTTTTTCTTCAAACTCATCCGATAAGAAATTGAAGATAGTTTTTTTTTAAAAATATTTCAAAGACCATATAACGAAAACTCAGTTGTCAGCACAGCCCCCCAGGGCCCGAGGGTAGGTGTTGTAAGTTATACCCTGGGGGAATATATAGTTCTTATTGAATGGATGCTCGTAAAAAATTCAGAATTGGTTCATTTGATTGGAAATTGAAATTTCTAGTTAAGTTTTTTAGAGTCAAAGAGATTGGAGTGCGAACTAGCGCCCCCCCCCGCCCGCCCTATTACCTCTAAATGTATCCAATAAAAATTTTGAGATAGCCATTAACTTAAAAAATTATCAAAAGTCTGATAATAAATACTAAGGTGTCGCAAAACTCCCCAGGACCCAGGGGCAGCGTTGTAAGCTATGCCCGTGAGCATATATTGTTTGTATGAAAGCCCTCTCTCGTCTAAACTTCAGAGAGGGCTCATTTGATTGAATATTGAAAGATCGAGCTTACTTTTTAATAGTCAAAAGAGATATGAGGGAAGCTAGCCCCCCTCCGCCCCCCTCCAACGCCTTCTTTTTCAAAACCCATGTGATGAAAATTTTGAGATAGACATCTTGTTAAAAAAACAGTTCAAAGGTCGGATAAGAAAAACTCCGGTGTCAGTACAACCCCCCAGGGTACAGGGGAAGGCGTTCTAAGCTAAGCCCTAACGGAATGTATGGTTCTTATGAAAGGGATGCTCGTATAAACTTCATAGAGGCCTCATTTGATTGGAAATCGAAAGTTCTGGTTCACTTTTTAAGAGTCAAGAGAGTTAAACTAGCCCCCACGCTCTTTTTTCCCAAACCCGTCCACTACAAATGTTGATATAGCCAGTGTTTTGGAAATTGTTAAAAAATTAGATAACAAACACGCCCCCAACAGCCCGGGAGATAGGCGTTGGAAGTGTTGTCCTGGGGGCGTATATAAGTAGAAAGGCCTCATGAGCTCCGACGAGTACACCATATATGGGCATGGAGTCCCACGAGTACATCAAATATGGGCATAGAGTCATTAGGGAGAACACGTGGTTAATGGGGTCAATGACCTAAATTTCCAAGGTCGATGTTGTTGTTGTTGTATGTGCATGCTCTCAGCGAATGTCAAGGTGTCCAGAAATAGGAAACAGTATTTGTTGTTGTTTTGGGCAAGTGCACGCTCTCAGTGAATGTCAAGGTGTCCAGAAATAGGAAACAGTTTTTGTTGGTGTTGTTGTTTTGGGCACGCTCGAGGCGAATGTTATGAGTTTCCAGAAATAGGAAACAGTTAGATCCCGTGTTTCCTTCTCAGCCAATCAGCGAGTCGGATACATATCCTTTCTCAGCCAATCAGAGGGCTTGCTTACATATGATTTTCTCCGTTACATAACAATTCACCCTTGAGATTTCGTATATAACGGGCATGCAATGTGATTAAATTATCAGAAAGTATTTTGACATAGTTGATACACCAATGGATAAATTTGACTCTTTAGAAGCATTGACAGCCACAATTAGCAATGTGAGTACATTTTTTATTTTCAAAATAAAACTATTTTCCTTGGTCACCCTCCAGTATATTCAGGTAAATCCCCTCCCCCCTCCCACTCTAATACAAACATCACTATGCAATCCTTATACTCGATAGAAAACATAAAATATGTTCTTTTTACCCTCAAAACCTAACCCATCCCCCATTGTTTTACAAACAAAATTCTCGCAAAAAGAAATAATTATCTTTTCGATAAATTTAGCTTTTCCCTATTGTAATCTTTTCTCTAACTGAGACATCCGTCACTCTGTTGTTATTAACCGCTCTGGTTTGACACAAGGCTCCAGCGCGAGGCCTATAATTAGCTCTGACCCTTTTTTAAAGCACTTCCTGCTCGTTAGCAGTTAGTTTCCAATGGTTTCACAGATTCAAAAGAATGCGACTAAAAACATGTTTTTATTTATTGGATAACTGAAAAAGAACCATAGCTTAGATCATTGCTTCGATGTTTGACTAAATATTCACATTTTCAACGTTTAGTATTAGGGAGGATTTTCTTCAAACAGCTTAGAAACAAACTAAGCTGAATTTTGAACGGCTCAGTGAGCCTTAATTCTCAGATTCAAAAGGATGCGATATCTTTCGGGGGGGGGGGTATTTTTCCATGTCTTTTCTCAGGGATATTTTCCGTGGGGATTATTTTCCTCGGGCCTGTTTTTTCAGGGGGTGGGGTAAATACCAGCTACCGAAAAAGGATATGGAAAGATAAAAAAAAATACCGTTAATACTTTAAATGCATCAAACGATGGCAAGCTCAATGCAGATTAAAACCAGAAAAGAACAGAAACGCCTAAAAATAAGAAATTCTTCAAACAGCTTAGAAACAAACTAGGCTGACTTTTATAGGCTGAACTTTGAACGGCTCAGTGAGCCGTAATTCATCTTTTCTCAGATTCAAAAAGGATGCAATTAGTATATTTCACGAAATTTTTTTACGTTGTGCTTTCTTAGTGATAAATGCTTTTCTAGACAAAATTATATGGATGATGGTACTAATTTTCTTTCTGTAAAAAGGGGGAAATTATTTATCATACTAACTTTTTTCTCTTCTTTAAGACCAATTGTGAAGAATGTGTGCCCCCTCCATCTAAGAAAGCAAGAGAGGGTGAGGCAGCCCCTGTAAGAGCATCAGTTATACAATATGGTCGTTGGCCGAAATCCCCCAGCTCCACGCTGCCTGACCCAATGCAGCCTCTCAGAAAACCAAAAAGAGAGTGGATGGCTGCTTTCAATGCCGCAGCACTGCCTATACAAGATTGTGAGCTTGCCTCTCATCATGCTTTTTCAAGGGTATCAGGAGCTGCCCCGGCTGCACAGCCCTGTGACATTGCTGGCCCAGCTGCACAAGATCATGAGGTCCAACTCGCGCTACCTGGGCCATCTGGCACCCAAGTGCAGTCAGGATTTGCAAATGTGAGCATTTTTTCTTACCTATCTTATAGAAATATAAATCTATTTCTTCCAATGTTTTTTTCCTTTCACTATTTTTCAACACTGTGTAAAAGTGTATCTCAGCGGGATATTAAAATATTAGCCCCTCGCCCCCAACCATTGTTTTCTCTGCTCCCCCCTCCCTCGGAGATATCTAAATATAATATATATTTTTTTTTGCAAAGAAACCGCTCTTTTTTTCTAATCTATGCTATTTTCTCTGTTGCTATCGCTTCGATATCTCATAAGCGAATAGTTTTAGGTAATTTCCTAGTTTTTACTGCAATCTCTCACCACTATGAAACTCAAAATGCTATTTTTCACAATTGAATATTATCTTGTTTTAATCTTTGGCTTAAAGCTCCGCACGAGCATATAAATAGATCTGTTTCACCCCTTTTCCTGTCTTGTTCTATCATTAGCGGTTAGGCTGCCAAGTCTAGGATTTCAATGCTTTTACGTAATTCTGTGTATATTTCTGAAAATAGCGGAATTGTTTGCAAAATTAGCGTTAGATATTTAGGAAATTGGAATTCTATGTAAGAGCGAAACAAGTTATATTCCCAAAAATAATAATTGCTATTTATGACATTGCTGAAAAGGGGGGAGGGGGGTGGCATAGTTGCCCTCTAATCTTTTTGGTCACTTAAAAAGTGCAGTCAATTACTGCTAATGCTCACCATTTGAAACTCTGTGAATGCTATTCCGTTCACAATTGAATATTCCATAGTTTTAAGAGAGAAGGCTGCAGAGATTATTTCCATTCATCTATCTGGCACATATGGACTGTCTAATTTGCACTGAATATTTTTAAAATAGCTTTCAATCTTACAACTTGCCGCCATGATTTTAGCGAGGGGAAACATTCTGACAATGTCTGAGTTAACGGTTCCCGGCATTTAATTGCCTATTTTCCTAGCTGTTGAAGTTCAGTCTTGGAAACAGAACAGACACGAGATTACAAATAATCTAGGCTCATTTGGAGTCCTAGACAACCTGTACGGGAAGTAGGCGAAACGACTTATGCCGCCTAACAATACGGTTTTTTTAGGACATTATGTAAACGGTTGGGAGCCATCACGGCTCCCGGGAAGCGCTGGTGGGCTCGAGAAGCGCCGGGGGAAGCGCCGCGGGAAGCAATGCGGGCCCGAGAAGCGCCGCGGGGAGCGGGCCGGGGAAGTGCCGCGATGGCCGGCTCGGGGGGGGGGGCATTAAATAGTGGAAATTTGGTGGGGTTGTTTGAGCAAAATCAAAATTTTGTTCTATGAAAAACCTTTTAGATTTTCGTTAAGCAGAATATCGATAGAGTAAACCAAATGCTATTAAGCGTGTTTTAAGCAATAATAATCCAAATTTTAAACACTTTGAAAATAAGCTATTTTTTCATTTATAGATTGGAGCATTGGTCCCTTATTCATTATCGCCATCGTCATCAGTTGGAGGAGAGGAGCTCTCCAACAACAATTCAACATGGGACGGTATCATTAACAATATTCCAGATAACATTGATGAGTTTATAGGTGATTTTTTAAATGTAGATTATAGCGCAGTTGGGCAGGGGGACTTGAGCCAAAATACACTACAGCTTTTGGAGGATTTTACAAACGAATTAACTGGAAACCCTCCTCTATCCCCCACTGATTACCTACTTCCACTTCAAACAACTGAAGTGGAGCATAGCCCAATGAACAACTTGGGGGAGGGGGAGGGGATAATATACAAGAGGGGGAGGGGGATACAACTTTTCCCGATTTTCAATTGTCCAACACAATTTTAAATGCAATAGTTGTTTACACTGCGACTTTTGGTGATCCTTTTAATTCACTAATGGGGGGAAAATTTGTTTTTGACCCCGTAGAAATTGTGCATGACTATGTAGATAAAATTCGTGCGCTACTGGAGAACCAAATTCAGTTGTGGGGGAGGGATTCAATTAAGGTTTCTATTGTTTTAAAGGTGTTTCATTTAAATGAGGGGAAAAGTGAAGTTTATTATCATTATATACATTCCGAGATACGTTTGATTTATTCGAATTTAGAAAATTTTGAGGGTACTTTCATGGATTGGGTAGGTCAAATTGTAGCGCATCTTGAGAACTTTAACGAAAACGGTAGTGGGTCTCTAGTTCTTTTTGTTGAAAATTTAAGTGTAAATATTTGTAAATTTAAGAAAGATTTTATTTTAAGAGGGGGGGCTGGGGGAGGGAGGGCAGTAGTTTTAAATTATAATCCAGATCTAGTAGGTTGTCAAGGTGTCCAGCGGATCTGTTTTGAAACAGGTCAAAAATGTTTCAGGTATGCTTTCCTCATATCAGCATTTCAGCCTCTAGCAGATGACGCTACCAAGACGAATTTAGATCACTGGGCTGTACATGGGAAGGAAGGGTCCAATTTCCCCATTGTAGATTTCTCTTGTTTAGAGGGGAAATACCCAGTAACGCTACGATCTATTGATATTTTTGAAAGGGCTAATGCCCACTTAAATATCGGCGTTACTGTGGTTCAGTATGAAACTGAATTTGAAGATGGGGTTCGTTCTAAAAAGAAGGCGGTGGTCTTCCCTGTAAGGGGCCCGTCAATTGATTTGGTCAGATACTGGGTTTGGTTGTTATACACACCACCTAGTGAACCGAATGCAATTGGCCATTTTAATCCTATTACAGACATCAGTAGAGTTCTGGGGGAGGGTAAGACTAGGGGGACACGTTTCTACTGTCCAACATGCCTCTCTAGATTTTGGACTGAATTAAAGTTGCAAAATCACATGAGGCATTGTAGCCACCATGGCTACCAGA
>JAQQPU010001992.1:57687-73215 GCA_029168905.1 Artemia sp. Kazakhstan ARC1039 | reverse complement strand
ATCGAGGCAGAGAGCAGCGATCCGGCCAAGAAGGTCAAGAAGGTTGTTGTTGAGGAGCAGGTGGTCAACACCGAGGTGCCCATCTGGAACAAGAAGATCGAGGAGGTGCCCGAGGAGGAGCTCAAGAAGTTCTACAAGAGCGTCTCTGGCGACTACGGCGACTACCTTGCCGTGCAGTCCTGGCACTTTGAGGGCGTGGTGGATCTGAAGATACTCCTCTTTATCCCGAAGCGTGCCAAGCTGGGCTTCTTTGAGCAGAACCCCGAGAAGAACAGGAACATCAAGGTGTTCAACTCCAATGTGTTTGTCACCGACGACCTGGGCAAGGATATTGTCCCGGACTGGATGAACTTTGTGGTCGGTGCCGTGTCGTCGCCCGACCTTGCAATGAACATTTCCAGGGAGTTCCTCCAGGGCAGGACAGCACTCAACATCCTGAAGACCAAGCTGCCAAAGTGCATTGCAGAGATGATCAAGAAGCTCGAGAAGGACCCAGAGCAGTACACACAATTCTACAAGGAGTTCTCCCAGAACGTCAAGCTTGCCGTGCGCCACTACAGCGATACGCAGCAGGAGACCTTTGCCAAGTTCCTCAGGTACCCCACCAACAAGGACACCAGCACACCCATCTCCCTCGACGAGTACCTCAAGAGAGTGGGCGAGGACCAGAAGCAGATCCTCTTCCTTACTGGGCTCTCCAAGAAGGATGTTGAGACGTCCCTGTGCCTGGAGGCGTTCAAGGACAAGGAGGTGCTTCTTATGTCCGAGGCTGTTGACGAGGTCATGCTGCAGGGCCTGAGAAAGTACAAGGGGCTCGACATGCAGAATATCAGCATGGGAGCCGTAGATCCGGACAAGAAGGTCCCAGAAGAGTACGAGGGCTTTGTTGCCAAGGTGAAGGAGATTCTCGAGGACAAGGTCGGCCATGTCACCGTCTCGAAACGCTTCGGCAGCGTTCCGGCATCCATTCTTGCCACGGAGGGAAACTCAAGCACCATGGAGAGCATGCTCATGGCACAGCCGGGCGTCGAAAACAACCCGATCCTCATGATGATGATGAAGTCAAAGAAGATATTTGAGATCAACATCGACAGCCCAATCATCCATCTGCTCAAGAAGATGTTTGACGACGGCAAGAACGAGCAGGTGGCCACCTACACCAACTTCCTGTATAAAGCAGCGCTCTTTGGAAGCGGGTTCGCCCTCGATTCCAAGGCTGCCTTCGTCAAGGACATCTACTCCACTCTGCTTGAGGCTCTGTCCGCAACTCCTAAATAAACTAATTGGGACTATCGTATTCAGACAGTGGGATATTTATTGTGTGCTACGGGCGCCTCAGAACGCATATTTCCATCCTTGGAGTGATCTCCAGCACCAGGCCATCGCCTGTGGCCCCGTCGTGGATATGAGGAATCTTGCACGCAAGGTAGCACACCACAAGGGAGGGGCAGTCGTCCAGCAGAACACGGACAGTGTCTGCGATGGGATAGAATATTCTCGACTCCCCACTTTCCAGGACCAGAAAGACACTTCTCTGCCGAGCCCCGCAGCTGATCTTTAAGTTGAACTCTACTGGAAGCTCTCTCTGCTGCGAGACGGTTTCGGGCAGGCTTAGCGAGTACTCGCTGAGTGCAGAGTACATCGGTCTCTCGACGAAGATGTCAACCAGGGCCTTGGCAGCAAGAAGCAGGCTGGGCTGTATCCCAGGCTCTTCGCTGTGCAGGTTCACGCCATATCGCCGGAGCAGCCTCCTCAGGGACGTCCGGCTGAACTTAAATCTGTATGGAACAAGAAGAATTCTCACCGCCCCGCCGGGAAGACCCAGGAGGTAGGCCTTGATGAACTTCCCGAATGCCGTGATGGTCCGCAGCTTCCTTAGCTCGGCCTGGAAGTGTGCATAGCGGTCTTCAATCCGTGCGGCCTGGCTGTTCTCGGTCCCAGATATGCTCAGCAGGAAGTCTGCCAGCAGCTCCTGGATCTTGTGCAGCTCGGTAGCACGGGACTGGCGCGTTTTGAGCAGAAAACCCGTGGAGCGCAGGTCCTTCCGGATCTGCTTGCTGATGCGGAAGTTTGCAAACTTCCTGCCCTCCTGTAGAATCACAAGGTCCACAAGATACTCGACCCTATATGGAGCACCGCCCTGTTGGCCAGAAAAAATCAGCAGGCTTTGCCCCAGTGCATCCAGAAACACCTGCGGATTCCTCCTCACTATCTTCCTTACCGTGCCTAGAAGCTCTCTGTCCTCGAGACTCGTGTGCAGCAGGTGCTTGACTATGGAAACATCCCTGTGCCTTATCCTGGCAACAATCTTGAGAAGAAACCTCTTCAGGACAGGGTTCGTCTCCCGTAGACATACCAGCATACCAAAAAGCCCGCTGGCGTCCTTGTCAATGGTGTACTTCCTGCATATGTCGTGCATCGACCGCATGGCCACCTCTCTCACGCGCAGCGAGTCGTCGTTGAGAATGTCCATGAGAAAGTCGAACCCGCTGGGCGCAATCTCCTCCCGCATGAGGTGGCGGAGCGAGACCACAGACTCGACACGGACATCCTCATACTCGTCCTCGGCAGCATATACCAGCGTTCCCATGCCCTCCTTGTCAAACAGCCCGAGAAGGACCCCACTGGACAGCCCGTTGAATCTCCGGAGGAGCCTGACGAGTAGCAGGCGCACATCGTGCTCCTTGTCGTTGATCAGCGGCAGAAGATCCACCACAACGGCGTCCTGGTCAGCTGCACCGATGTCGAGCTTGAGAAGAGTCCTCAGGGCTGCTGCCCTCACTGCGCCATTGGCATCTCTGCAGCTTGAGACAAGCTCGGAGAGGGTGCTTGACCGGCCAACCATTATCTCTCTCACTGCAGACGACGGGTCGTCTATCCGGAAATGCCTGTCAACAAGCTCGCTGCTTCCCAGGCACGCCCTCAACGCAAGATATCTTACCTTGCTGTTGCTGCTCCTGCAAAACATGTCTATGTTGTCGGGGATGGTCGAGCTCCGGATGCACTCGCCCAAAAACAGGATGTGCTGGATGGTCTGGTGCTCTGAGTCGTCTGTGGCTGCAGCCGGCAAAGTGCCTGTCATTTGAGGATGAAAATTTTGGTGTCCAAATCTCGATCCTGCCCCTATACAAATCCGTCCTTCATGTGCCTCAGAGTCCCAACAATCTCCTGATCATCCAGCTCATGGTCCCCGGCCGGAAGCGGGCAGTTTCTGTAGTTCAGAAAGGGATTGAACCTCTTCTCCTGCCGGAAGGTGAGGAAAAAGTCGTCGCAGCCCCTGAATGGGTAGAACTGCTCGGTAAATCTCTTGTTGGTGCTGTAGTAGTCATGCCCATACAGAACTAAAGCACTGTCGTCGACATGCTCCACAGGATTCTTCAAGGAGCTCAGGAAGAGCCTGGGTGTTCCCTCAAAGAACCTCCCGCATCCGAGCTTGAACAGATAGTCGCCCGTCAGGAGGTACTTCCGGCCCTCTCTCACAACATAGTAGCAGACACTGTCCAGCGTATGGCATGGGGTCTTCAGAAACGTGATCGAGAAGGGTGGCAGATACATGGACTGGCCGTCCTCCACAACGCCTGAGTCTATGAAGACCGTGGAGGGAAACCGCCTTTTCAGCTCGGCATTCCCCCCGGAATGGTCGAAGTGTCCATGGGTTGTCAGGGCATATCCCAGGCGTCTCTGCTTGGTGGTATGAGGCAGGGCCCCAATTTCGCTCTCCGCGTAGTTCTGCTTGTCGAAAGTGCAGGAGAGTGCATGCTCGATAGTCCTCGGGCTAAACGAGTCTACACTGAAGGCAAAGTCGTCAGTGAAGAACAGATACATCAGGTTGTCTTCTCTGACCCTGATTGAAATAAAGTCTACCGCCTTTGGCACATTTACATGCTCTGCATGGGTGCAGGGCTCAAGGGCGGCCCACAACAAAATATGCGTAACCGAGACATTGAAACACCCACGGCCCTGCTGTACAAAAGTGGGCCAAACAAATTTATTGCAGCACGGGCTATACTCTATGGTGCTTAATAGACATATCTTCCAGTATCCACATAAGATTGCCTCTTTTTGGTGCTGCGGAGAAGCCTTCTGGCCTGGAAGATGCACCCCAAGATGGCAATGGCAATAATCATGGCCCCGGCTGCCAAGAAAGTCCTCTCGTCCTTGTTTGTGCTGGCAAACAGTAGCCGAGCGAATTCCCCGTCGCTGCTTTCCAGGCGCTCATACAGCCCGCGGAAGTACAGCAGGAGGCACAGCACGGCACAGATAAGGCTGGGAAGCTCAACTAGGTCGTGGACAGATGCAGCATTGACAATGCATATCGCCATGAGAACTGCCCGAACCAGGATGCCCGTGGCCACATTCCTGTGTGCAGACTCCATGGACATGTAGGAGTCCAATGCGTGTGGGAAGAACAGCCATACCACGAGGAAAATCAGAAACTCCATGATGGAGATGATCAGGGCGGAGTGGGAGAACATGGAACGGGCGAACTCCAGGGACACACTGATCTGTGAGGAGCGCTCGCAGCGGCCAAGCACGATGTAGGCGGTTAGTGCCAAGTTGGATAGCACGGTGATGGTGAACAGGAGCCCCATCTCGGAGACAGCCATGGAGCTACTACCCAGACATGCAGTCAGAATGCTGCTGACAAAAGATTGGCTCATCTGGGGCAAAATTTACCAGACATAGAAAGCGGCCACAGGACTTGCAAATCGCCCGGAATGCGTGTTTGCCCGTGAGTGCAGCAGTGGATTACAACGTGAGGCCATCTGTCCTCAAAAGCGCAGATACTCTATCTGATTTCCGTTTGGGAATCTAAACTTGATTCTGGCATTCTGGCAGCAGAACCAGCCATCGACGAGGACCGGCACATCGTTGTGGATGACCTCTGCCAAGAAGCATGGTTTGTCATCGAGTGTCATTGTTATCTGCCCAGGGCTGGCCGCATCGGAGTTCACAAGGACGCCAGAGATAAGCATCTTCCCGCCTACTACAGAGAGCCTTGGGTCGACAAAGACCGATTCGGTGGTCCTCTCAGAGGGCAGATAGGTTTCTGGCGCTGTCAGGACCTTGCCCTTGTACCCAGACATGATCTCCCCATCGGTGGACTCAATCTTCAGATAGAACGTCCGCTCTCCTGCATGCAGCGTCTCACTGTCATTGTCGTCCCCGTATTCTATCCCAGGAAGATACTCCCGTTCCCTTCTTTCCCTGAACCTCTTGACCGTCTCCTCGCCAACAGTGTCTTCCCGGGCAAGAGAGGCATCTGGCCTGCCGGGACCGCAGTTTACATGAACGATTTCGACATCCTCGAACAACTTCCTACCGCCAAGCAGATCCCAGGCCATCCAGCCCCAGAAAACGATGTTTTTTTCTCCGTGCCTGAGACCACTGTCCAGGATGCTGTCAAAGACTGCCAGGCCTTTGTACTTTCTCAGCGGAAACGGCTCAGAAATGCTGAAAAAGTCCTTGTTTAGCCACTCACTCTGTATGTTCAGCACCAGGTCCAGCCGCCTGAAGATGGGAGACGCTATGGATATCGAGACCCCAGAGAACTCGACCAGAGACAGCACATGGAAGATTATCTCGATGAAGGAGGTTTCGAAGTCGGTTGGGATGACGAGAGTCCCCTTCCTTGGGCTGTTGATGAAGTCGGTGATGTAGCTGGAAAAGTCGGACATCTGGCTGGCCGGGCTGATGGTGCCTCGGCTGATCAGCAGATAGTCGGTATCAATGGGCGAGGCCTCGATCGAGAATCTCCGCTTGGACGAGTACGAGAACAGAAGCAACAGCGTCTCTGCGTTTCCCAAGGTTATTTTGTAGTTGCACCAGCCCATGAATGTTCCGGGTGACTGTGCCTGGACCAGCATGTTCTCCACCGGTATGGTCTGGCCGTACTTGATGGTGACCACGCAGCTATTAAATTCGCCAATATCCACCTGGTCCAGCGACACGACCTCGTAGTCATCCGAAGAGACCGCCGTCCCGGCACAGCCACCAAAGTATCTCTGGGCAATCTCCTCTGGGGTAAGATCGTCGTAGACAACAGACATTGCCTTGTACTCCTCATACCTCAGCAACAGCTGCTCATATACAGGCTTTGTCATGTAGATTTTTACCTTCTTCAGGAAAAGCACTCCAAACGACAGCGACGACGAGACAAAAACACAGTCAAAATCCGAAAACCTTCTAATAATAAACCTGACAGGCACTGGATGCACCCTAAACGACGGCAGGCGGTGGTTTTTCCCATACAGCGATGCTTGGTAGTCAAACAGCATGGTTTTGAAAACAGAAACAGCCTGGACCAGGGAAAACCGGCCAATCTCGTGTTTTTTTAGAAGAACCATCGGAGGGTGGAAAAATCAGCGGCTATTTTGTCAGGCGCGCGCTGGAGGATTGCTGAAGGTGTGCCAGCAGCAGCCTGGCCCCGGGCCACGGCCATTTGGTTTTCTCCATTTTGAGACCCATGAAATTTTCACTAAGCAATGACTCGCTGCTGAAGAAGGCCCTGGCGGCTCAGGACAAGGAGAACGAGATGCAGCAGCTGGCCCTGGACATAACCAGGCTGGAAAACGGGTTGAAGGACTCCTTCAGCTCCCAGTATTCCAGGATGATTTCGGACTGCGACTCGCTGGACGAGCTGAAGGAGACCATACTGCAGATACAGGCTGCAAACACAAAGATGAAGGGCACCATGCAGCACATCCAGGCGGAGAAGGATGCGGCAAGATGCGAGATGGGGTCGCTGGAAAGATCGCTGGAGCGCATAGAGGTGGTCCAGAGCGAGCTTGCCTCCATCGAGGAGTTCCTAAACAAATCCTTTGAGGCCGAGTCGTCTCTGTCCTCGCCAACCCTCGACAGAATAGAGAATGTGTACCTCCTGGTGAGAAACGTGGTGGACATCCAGAAGAGCATCCAGGGATTCAAGAAGTACTACTTCCACCTAACATTTGAGACGACCCTGGAAAAACTCAAGTCACGGCTGAGGGAGCTGGTGTTCAAGTCCGTGGACGAGCTCCTCCACCGCAACCTTGCGGAGCTGGGCAGAGACTTTGATGCTAGCATGGGGTTCAAGGTGTTCGACAACCTCCGGCGGGTCCGCAGGGAAATTCTCAGCCCGTCAGTGCGTGACGCACTGTATTGTGCAAAGTATCTGGAGCTCACCGAGGAGGTGGTGAGCTACATCGACAGCGAACGGGCCAAGATTTTCCAACGGTATGGGGCTGACACCGACCCAGACCACAGCACCGCTGTGCCAAATAGTCCCAGTGCCGACGAGGCAATCCAGTTCTACATTGGAAGCATTCTCCTGAGCTTCTTCCTGTCGTTTCGGCTCCCGCAGATCAACACGTTCTACGAAGACATTTTCCGCGGAGTGAATGCATGCAAAATAGAGGATGCACACTACTTTTGCAAGCTGCGGCGAGTCGTCAAAAGACTCAGCATACAGTCTGCCACTCTGGACAGCATGGTTGAGAACGTTGTGTACAGTCATTTTGACAAGGCACTCAACGACTCCACCTTCCGGGATGATGTTAGAGCATACGTGAGGGACTGCACCCAGTTTCTCGACGAGATAAACGAGTTTCCCCACGAATTTGATGAGATACTTGTTCGTAAGGTCGACGATGCATTGGTAGGGTACCTGGGGCGGGCCACCTCAGACAACGTGTTTGAGCGGCAGGACGTCTCCAGGGAAGTGGTGGCGTTTCTGAAGCACGAGAGGCCTTTCTTTGCAAGCCACTCCTTTGCGGCCGACAAGGAGATTGAGATGACCAGCTCCAGACATCTGGAACGCATGGTTGCCGAGCTCGGCACATTCCTACAGAAGAACAGGGACATGTCCCGGGCAGTTGAAAAGGTAATTTCATTCAAGGAGATTCCCAGCGCCGAGTTCAGAAAGATTCTTGCAGAGAGGATGGTTGACAAGGTCGACGAGCTTCTTCCTGGCCGGTCTGGAGACGACAAGGCTCTGTTTGTGAATACAGTCAAGAGGAACCTGCTATGAATAAAGCCGCTGTCCAGTCGCCCCTGCCAGTTGGGTCTTTTGGCATCCACAAAACATATAAAGTACATTTGTGCCTTTTATTCAAGCCCACTATACCTTTTCGTTGATTTCGATGGTGTTTCTGCAGCACGGGCAGCGCTTCGAGTGTCCTATCAGCCACCTGTCGATGCATGCGGGGTGGTAGTAGTGCTTGCAGTCCAGCATCCGGATGTCGTCCTCGGGGATAAACTCCTCAAAGCATATGGAGCACTGTGGCATGGGCGTCGTTGCAAGGTCCTTGAACTTCACGATGTTGGACGATGCGATATCGAAGTCGGTAAACACAGGATCGAACTTGGAGATCAGCTCCACAACATACCTGCAGGCATAGTTGATGGGCCACAGGAAGCCAACCAGGAGGACCAAGGACAGAATCCTCCGCCAGCACTCGCCTACGTCCCTGATTTCCACAGAGACTGTGGCATTGGGCTCGGCCATGGTGTTGAAGATGAACTTGTAGCAGGCTGTCTCCATGAGAACAGTGAGGAGGCGCTTGTTGGCGAGATGCTCGCCATAATTGCAGACCATTTCCTTGTACTTCTCTGGCGTGTCATATGTGAAAATATACAGGTCTCCTGCGCCCTCCACAATCGGCACCGCTGGGCCCGCCCCATCTATGGTAATAACGTGCCTCACGGGTGTCTCCTGGGCATCCAGTCCCTTGAGCACTGTCCTGCTGGCGGGCTCCTGGCCCCCGTCCCCTGGCCGAGAGGCCATCTCGCCTATCGCAATCTCAAATGCCGGCACATCTGTTCCGTGGTAGACAGAGGGGAGTGTCGGCCTGATTACATTGTTGCAGTTGAACGTTATCTCCTTGTTTGCAAGAAGCTTCAGCAGAGAAGAGCGATACACTGCTCCAATTAAACTCACCATCCCTTTTGGGACTCCCTTTTATTTATCTAAAAACAATACAGCACCAGAGCAGCCGGTCCTGCTAGAAAGGGGAAACTGTGCTGGGTGTCACACCCAGAACCAGTATCCAGGATGCTTTGGAGATGGAGGGCCGGTGCTTCTGTGTGCTCTCAGCCAGGCACTGATGTCAGGCAGTGGACTGCGGGGACCAAAGGGTTGGCCATGCTTGGTGGTCCACGGCGCCTGCTCTGCCACTAATGCCCCAGATGTCTTGGGATTCCTTCTTTTTCCTCGGCTCTTTAAAATCTTTTGTGAAGGATTCCCAAATTCAATGGATGGTGATGGAGGCTGGATGGAAAAGAGGCAACACTTGAGACAGCCCAGATCCCACGGGACGCAAAGCTCGCCGCTGAGGAAAAAGCTCGCCATCATCAACAGGCTCAGGAGAATTGCCACAGAGAACTTTGCAGCACTCTCCGAGGAGCTGAGAAGCGAAAACATGAACAAGTTCCACTCAGAGATCATTAACAGCCTGCTGGCAAACACAAAGGTGGGCACGGCGGACATCCACAAGATTGTCGAGGTAATATACATGTACTCGTTTGACCAGTGCTTCATGACATACCTGGTTGCAAGCCTGAAAAAGCAGTACTCGGAGAGCTGGGCCATCTCCTGTATCTTCCTGGAAACCCTGTATTTGCTCAAGAAGAGGGACCTGGCAACGGCAGCGGCGTCTATTCTGAGGAACCTCAAGGACGACCCGACGTCCTATGTGTACTATGTCCTGACATCGTTTGACATTGACTGCAGCGTTTTCAGGGAGTTTGTCGCCAGGGAAATCCAGGAGGCCAGCGAGAGGAATATCGAGAATCTCAGGAAGATTGCCAAGATAATGCACATCGACTGTGCCATCTCCCCGAAAAGCAACTTCGTCGATATAGTGAGGCCCATTGACCGCGAGTTTGATTTCTATGGTGCTGCCGAGCCCGGGCCGCTGACCCTGCAGTTCAGCCCATCGATGCTCCGGAGCATTGAGAAGCGATCCCTGGATCTCCAATTCCTGGACTTTGTCGGCCAGAACATATACGACAAACCAAACCTCATAGAAAAACTCTGGAAGAAAAAGAAGAACATCGCCCTCATCCCATCACTTGCCAGGATACTCTCCCGGGCCGTGAAGGGATGTGGTGGGCTGGTTGCCTCGCTGCTCTCGAGGCTGGATGCCCTGAAGCCAGAAGACCTGGTCCTGCTGTCTGAGCTGTACAAATTCAATGTCATCAAGGCAGCCGAGCTGTTCGATGCGCTCGAGTTCTTCCTGGGGCGCAAGATGATCGAGCAGCTGTGCATTGTCCTGGAAAACACGGGGCGGTTCCTGCTGGTCGATAGAAGCACAAACAAGCAGACCGTGGATCTGATGGAGCGCCTGAAAAATGTCGGCTGTGTCGGGGTCAACAGGATCCACATTGCAAACTGCCTTTCCAGGATCCTGTCGCCCGAGATGTCGAAGATGGGTGCGCTCGACTTTCTCCAGTGGTTCTTCACCAACAATCCCGTGCCACTTCTGTCCTCTACCAGCGGGGTGCTGCTTGATGCCATGAAGAGGTCCACCAAGTTCATGCTCATCGTCTTCATGCAGCCGCCCCTCTTTGGAAGCATCCGGTCGCTGGCGGCCATGATCGAGTTTGTGGGGATGGTCGACTTCATGAAGCGCTTCTACCTCGGCATTATCCCGCGAGTCAGCAGCAAGGCGCTGGTATTCCAGATCGTGGAGGTGCTGGGGCTTCTGGTTAGGGAGGCTGCCGAGCAGGAGACATGCCTTGCTGAGTTCAGGCTCATGGACATCGATGACGAGACCAGGTTCAGGAGCATCCTGATGCTCCTAGATGCATTTGGCCGCGACCTTCACAGCAGGAACCTTGAGAACATATCCGCCTGGGTCCGGCGCTCCAGGAACAAGGAGATCGAGGCATTGCTGTTCAACTTCCAGGAGAAATACCAATACCCAGTCGAGGACGGCATGGACCCGTTTGAGCGGGAGATGGCCTGCATGCAGGAGGATGAGTTTTGCTAGGCGGGCTGTACTTGCCCGGAAGGCCCAGGCACCACCCCGAATAGCGAGCCCAGTTGCTCCAATAAACTTTTTTATTTTCTGCCCTATGAAGAAAAGCTACTACCGGAACTTATTTCTTCACCAGCTCGACACAAAAAGCCCGGTGGATGTCTTGAACTTGAGCCTGCACAAAACCAGAGACATCGAGCTGCTCAACGAGCTCGTGGATCGGCTGCACATGGACGATCTTGAGGATTTCCTGGACGTGCTAGCCGGGTCGTCGTATGATCTGAGCAGGAGCAACGTGAACACCATACTATACAGGTTTCCCCTTAGCACAGCTGCGTACCAGAAGATGATGTCCCTGAATCTCTCCAACTTTGGCGAGTGCCCGACAAATGGCCTGTTGAACTTCTGCCTTTATGTGAATAAGAAGTACGGCGATGCTCACCAGACAGCATTTGAGGTGTATACAGGCGAGGTGGCGGGTAGCACACCTGGGGCTTGCTTCCACCCAGACTTCGGGAAAGACAGGTCGTTCGCAACACAGGAGTACTACGGGATCCTCAAGAAGATGTATTTCCTGCATTCCAAAGACGTGCCTGACGATATCAAGAGCCGGACACGAGACCCGCTTCTGAAGGCCATTGTTGACCGGAATGGAAGAGTAAACGGCCGGGAATATGCTATCAGAGACCTGCTGCTTGTAGGTCTGGAACAGATATATGGCCTGGATGATGAGAAAAAGACGATGCTGGTTCTCTGCATTTCGAACTCCGACGGGCGGGTGTGTCGATGCTGTGGAAACTGGACAGCAGAAAACACCACTGAGCACGACACACTCGAATTCAAGAGACAGGCCCATACCATGCTCGACAAGTTTATAATAGAGGAGAATGCCGAGAACGTGTGTGCAGTAATTACTCACTGCAAGTTTCTGAGGCTGGCGAGGTACTTCAAGTTTGTGCTGAAGCTGCTGATTTCCGGGTCCCGCCAGAATATCCCGCTGTCCCAGGGCCCATCGTCCCCAGTCGGCAGAAGCCCCGGTGGCGGGGTCTCTACACGCCGGCCAAGCAGGCGCCCTGCCAGCAGGCCAAATTTCACGGGGAATGCCTACTACAGAAGGTCTAGGGACCCCGTCCGTGTCCGCTTTGACTACTGCTTCAACACAGAAGACGACGGCACATGTGCATCTGGCAGGCTTGCCAGAGTGCTTGGGCTGTTTTCTATGGACGACGAGACCGAGGCCCTGACCATTTCCTTCCTCAAGGCCTCCAGCACATATCTGTACGGGGCCCTGGTCGCAATACCGTTCCTCTGCAGGACTAGGAAGACGTGCTTTGCCTCCTTTGTGGTGCTTCTGCAGGCATACACCCAATCCAGAAGCAGCTATCTGCAGACAGTCATAAGAAACATTGTCTTCAGGTTTGCGGACCAGTTCAGCTCCATCGTGGACCTCATTTCAGCTTTCCTGCTCAAGTCCGACGACGGTGGTAACAGCACGACAAGCGACGGAGAGTTCCTTTGTGGCAGGTTCAGTGCGACAGCAGAGCTTTTTTCGATGTCGCCCGAGCAGTTTACCCAGAAGTTCATCTACACCATTTTCACCAGTCTCTATCCGCACCCGTGCTTTACTGAGAGCTTTGTCCGGAGAAACATCAAGTACCTGGTGGTTCAGAAGATTCTCGAGGACAAGTACGAGGAGCAGGTGAATGATGTCGACATCCTTGTTGGGGTGCTTTTCCAGAGCCGCTTCACGGGGCTCGGGGCTCTGTTCAAGCCCACAGTCCACTGGTTCGTGAAGCGGAACCTCAGCCACATCCTGTTCAAGGTCAAGAATGCCTACGTCCTGGGGCTGTATAACCGGAAATGCTGCGTCTATAAAATATTGCACTTCCTGCTTTCTGAGGTCAGCATGTCGCTGTACTTCAACTACATCTGGCCGTACGTCGAGTTTTTTCTGAACAAGGAAAGATGTATGTGCTTGGGGTACTTTGTGGAGTGGCTGCGGCAGGAACACGACTCCAAGCTCATGAGCCCGTACCTTCCCGTTCCGTTTGAGCGCATAGAGGACATCCCCGTCATTTCCAACGTAGAGAGCAAGATCTACCCGATGCTTGCCAGGTTCTTCTCGCAGACGGGGGAAATCAGGTATGACCCGTGCCCCTATGTGGACAGCCGGACACCACAGGCACCCGGCCATCAGCATGAGGCACCGGCACCCATCCATACTGCCACCCCAGAGTTGCCCAGACAGGAAGGCTTCAGGCAGGAGGTGGCAGCACTGCACAGGAAGTTCGGGGAGGGCGTTCCACTGTATTCTCCCAGGCCCATCATCTCCGACCACGAGTTTCTGGAAAAGTTCATCTACCACATCAAATCAAACCGTCTTTTCAGAAGCAAAATCGTGAGGCTGTATCCAGGACTGCCTCTCGAGGCCAAGGCACTCTTTGGGAACCTGAAGTACGGTTCCAGGGTTGATCTGGTGCCCCGTGCCCCCGAAAACATCCCAAAGGCCATTCTTGAGAAGTTCCTGCTGAAGATAGACCACGAACGGCAGGATCTCTTTGCATTCACGATCCAGGAGTTCCTGAAGGCCATTAACGAGCCGTTTGATGCCGAGACAGAGAGCTTTGTCGAGCAGTTCCGGCACACAAAGTTCGACTACCAGTTCAGGATCCAGAAGGCCAGCAGCCTCAGCTTCGGGTCGTATCGGCAGTTCCTTGAGTCGCTGTTCTGCATCCTGTATGAGAATTCCAGGGGAATGGAGTATTTCAAGTATCTCGTGCTTTTTGACGACAATGTCCTGGAATATGCCTGCCTGGGGCTCATCAAGATATTTGAGGGGCAGCCTAGTCTCAGCATGGGCATCCTGGACACCAGAGCGCTGCTCAGCGGCCTGACAACATCCAACAGGGGCGTGCTCCGATTTCTTCTGAAAGTCAATGCCTTCGTCGGGTCTGAGATTGTCCCGAGCTCAGATGTTCTCCAGTATGCTCTGCGAGCCAGGGACTTCTATGCCATGATCTACTGCCTGGAGTCGGAAGAGACCAATCTCGATTTGCTGCAGATATGCTACTACATGATCGGTGACTGTGTCAGGGTCGGAGGCCTAAGCAGGGCGGGCCGGGATGCGGCCAGTTCGTACAGCTCCGTAAGCCTGTTTTTCGACTTTCTCCTCGACAAGAACTACAATGCAGCGCGTGAGTGCCTGCGGGGTGTCTCAAAGGGCCGCTTTGACCTGATACGCGGTAGCGAGACACCGGCAGAGAGCAGCATGGACGGGAACATACCTGGCAGCACCAAGAACTTTATCCTAAATATCCTGAGGGAGATCGCAGAGACAGACACTGAGGGAGGCATAGAGAGCTTCCTTGTGAGCGAAGACTTCACCTGCTCCAACCCAATATTGCTACATGTTCTGAAGGACCTGGAGCTTCTGAGAGACAGCTGCGATATCCCAGGAACCATTGAGCTTATCAATGAAAGGCGGGCCATCTCTGGGAATCCTGATGGGATTCTTAGGGTCCACAAGCTGGTTGCAGCAAGGATTGGGCTTGAGCCGTTTTCCAGGGCCATAGACCTGGAAGTTATAAAGATGCTGAGAAAACAAAAGGAGTTCCAGAGGTGCGAGGAGGAAATAGCAAGGATGGTCCTGAGGCGGGAGTTTGGGGCATTGTATGAGCATGCGCTGGTCAAAATTGATCAGTGCCACACAAGCGAGGCAAAAAGTCTGCTGAAGATGCTGACATACATCTCCAGGGATGCCAGCTCGTTAGATTTTGGGCAGAGTGGGTGCCTGGAATACTTCAAGGCCACGGTCAAGTTGTGTGAGATCTCAGAAAACGGTGCGCTGTTTGAGGCCAGTGTGGCCGAGCTGGAAGAGATGTTCTTTGAGGCGCTTTCTGAGGGAGAGGAGGCAGATCAGCAGTGCAGCACACAGCACGGTGTGCACGAGGAGGCAGGTGGAGAGCCACACTCGAGAGGGAGCAAGGCCTCCGGGGGATCTGTGGTTGATGGCCTTGAGCGGCTCAGAAGAGCATACAAGGCTCTTAGAGAGGTTGGAGACAGCCCCCTCCAGACGAATAGGTCCCAGTCGTCCTATCTTGAGGCATACCACCATCTCCAAAAGCTGTACTTCCTGACGGCCAAGCACTTCGAGAAGACCAACCAGATGATGGCAGTGCGGTACTACTTCAAGTCCTTTGCCTCCAACCACGAAGCCATCCCAAGGTTCTTCCACCACATAGCTGATGTGCCCAAGGTGCACCAGAAGCAGGTTGCAGAGATGGTGGAGGTGATCATCAGGGAGCATCTTTCTGACCTGATTCCGTTCTATAGCCAAATCAGCACCCGGCTGAGCTTCTCTAGCGACTCGTCGCTGAAGTTCTACAGGAGCGTTATCCGAGCCATGCTTGAGGAATATCCGTACCAGACCTTCTGGGGAACCCTCATTCTGGCCAACTCCACGCGGGCAGAGGTTAGGAAGAACACTGCAGAGCTAATAGAGAGCCTGAGCCTGGGAAACCGGCTGATCTTCAAGAACGTGCAGAACTGCTCTTCAAGGCTCACCGACATT
>JAQQPU010001992.1:3835-56730 GCA_029168905.1 Artemia sp. Kazakhstan ARC1039 | reverse complement strand
AACCTGGGAAACATGTATCTTGGGTGGATGGCGTTTCTCTGACCAGCAGCCTGGTATAGGAATAAATTTATTTCTGGTTAAATAACGGCTCGACATCATTGAGAAACAGTTCGTGGTCAAGCCTTCCATTTTCATCAAACAGGTCTAGGACGCTCTTGCTATACTTTACTGGGACCAGATTGTCCTTTCTGTACACGAGGACCACATAGACAGGTGTTTTGTCTATCCTTGTGATGATTTCAAATTCGCTGAATTTGATCTTTCCTCCCTCGAAGTGGGAGTAGAGGTAGGACGCACCGTTGATGACAAAGTATCCAAGCACCAGGAAGGCCACATAGGCCTTGATGTCCCGGAACCTGTAGCATTCGCTCAGCCAGGTCACAACAACAGCAAACACAGTGGAGACAATCCCAATGCAATTCTGGACGTCCATGTACGTGTGGTTCTCCTTGAATCCCAGGCTTGAAACACACTCGATGAGCAGGTCATCCAGTGCTATTTTCAGCTGGTCGAGGGAATAGATGTCTGCAACTATTGGAGACTTCCTGTGCTTCTCTCTGAGCTGTTCCATCAGGAGGGAAAAAACAAAGACAATTTTAAGGATGCGTCCAGGCAGCCCTACAAGGAAGCGGCTCAGGACATAAAACGAAGCCCAGTGCTTGCCACACCAGGCTTCTGTCGCCCCGGGCAGGACGTACAAAACCGACGGCCCTGAGCTGGCTACAAGTGCTCTATGTAAGGAAGTAAAATTTTCATCCCTGGAGTTTTTAAGTCATAGCCTTGTGGCAGGTGATTAGTCATACTCCAAACAGTATCTGTTATAAGAGCTGGGTAGCACCGTTGTTGCTCGGTGTCATACGGCAGGCACATTTTATGTTTTAACTGTATTTACCCTGTAGACGAGGCATTTGGGACACAATGTATCTGTCCAAGGCTGGATGGCATTCAGTGAGAGGTCGGGTTGTGGCTGTTCCCATCTTCATGTTTTATCTGTGCCAGGACCCTTGAGATCTCTTTGCTGCTCAGAATGCCCCTGGTGTACAGAATATCAATTAGTTTAACAACTGGGTCTTTGAGTGAGTAGGCCTTGATCAGTGCAGAAAGGCACTCTTCAGTGCTGGGGCTTTTGATTCTGAGGTGGTTCCACTCCTTCATGACTTCGTACTCTGCACGATCCACCAGGTCTTTGTTTGCCTCAAGTCGCAGGTTCAAGTGGTTGGAGAGCATCCTCGAGTAATCCAGCGTGTCGAACTCCCTCTCGATCAGCAGCCCGTAGTCCATCAGGCCATACTCAATTTGTCTTGAGTCTCTCTTCTTGAAATAGACAAAGCCACTCCCAGAGCATGGGAAGAGCTGTGCCTGCACACTGGCTCCAACCATCTGGCTGCAAGAATGTGTGTCTCCACCGCCATCACTAATTTTCCTCTTTTTCAGAACTGACTCCCCGGGAATACTGCCCATGTGCTCCCTGACACTTAAATACAGCTGCTTGCCCTTCACTTTTGGACTGAAGCCACTGTGGACCTGGGCTAGGTGATCCTCCAAGACACCCAGCTTGCCAAATCTGAAGTAGCAGAATGGACACTCGTATGCTTTCAAGGGAAGTCTACGGCCATCAAATGACACCACAAAAGACCTGTTGGACTTATTCGCACATTCCGACACATTGTAGTGGTACTCTCCTGCACTCCTCAGATTTACGACTTCAATCTGCACCTCAACGGAGTCTTCACCTGGGGCAGAGCAGTCTCCAGAGAGACACAACCAGGGAATGGATGTTGCCGTCAGGGTTTTTGCTTTCCAGTTTCTGCAGCAAACAAACTGCACAGAGTACACTCTTCCCTTTGAAGGGTCCGCAAAGCAGAGATGAACTTCGTCAAAGCAGCTGAAGGTTATCACTGGTGTTCCTGTCCGAACGGCTATGGGAATTTTTACTCCTCTGCTGTTGATGTGTCCGCTGGCCAGCAGCCCGTCGATTGCGCTCGTGATGGTAAAGGATGCACACTCGCTCTCCAGGGGGCGCTTCCTGGCCTGTGCAGCCAGCTTTGAGAGGTTTCTTCGAAGAAACGGCGGGAAGTTGCCAATATGGTTCTCCCGTAGCCACGCGTCCATTCCCTGGGTCTGCATTCCGGCAAATTTTTGGATAGCCGGCATCAACAGGAGCGAGTACAGGGTCTGTCATAGTATTTATTTACTGGTTTCTCCTACTCCTGTGGCAGAGGAAGCAAGGATGGAACTCCACTCTTTATGTCCGTCTTTTTCCAGCCCCAATGGGGAGTTCTGGCAAAGAGTTCAAGCAGGCATACGAGCAGTCATACAACGAGTTTCTTCTGCAGGCCCGGCTCAGAAGAGAAATTAGGAGGACAAATACATCCATTTCGCTGGCAAACTCGTGCATTTCCAGGTCCTCTGCCCTCCAGACAAGCTATCCCATAATTGTTGGGAATGCCCTGTCGAGAGCCTCTGTCACGAACATAGGCACGTTCCCGCCGTACAAGTTCAACGAGAAGTATATCTATCCCATGAAGTACACGGTGAAGAAGCGATACAAGCCCCACAGAGAATACAAAAAGAGCATGCAGAACAAGGTTTTATATGTTTGCACAATCGACGACAGAGGAATAACCATCACAGCAGACGACGGGCACACCTGGGACGGGCCAACGGTGTGGAAGGACTTCTGTGAGGACGTTGGGATATCTGACGAGTTCAAGGACATAGAAGACTTCATGGCTCTGAGCCATCCAACCATCACAAAGCTGATCGAAGACCTTGGAAACGTTTCCGGCTTCGAGGGGTATGTTCCACTGTCGAAACGGCCTTTGTAGGCGTCGACGTGCCAGGACTCACAGGAAAATCCTGACTGCCAGAAGAGCAACAAATATTAAACCAAGCAGTGCTACTACTCTATAAAACTTGTTTCGCCTCTTCAGGTACCTCTGGTAACTGGCCAGCTCTGCATGACTTCTCGCGCCGTGATCTTCGGCCTCGTCCATGTAAGATCCTATGTGGTCGATCAGATGGTCCTGGGACGCAACGATGTCTTTCAAGTAGGCGCTCTTCTCAACCAAGCAGTCCACCTCCTGGCTCATTTTGGCTATCCGCTGAGCCCTTGTGGCAGCATTGTAGACGGCGTGGTCGTTAGAATGCTGGTAATACATCTGTTTCAGGTCTCGGAACCTCTGGGTCTCCTCTGTGTTGTAGAACTTTACCAGCGAATCAATTATAGCTATCTGGGTGTGTATTTCGGAGAACAGCTCGATGCTGGGATGCGCAGAGGCATTGAACTCAGAGAGCTTCAGCTCGAGATGCTCTATTCTCTGTTGGACATCGTCGCCCATTGTTATCTAGCAGCCAGGGCACATATTTGTCCCATGAAACATGTGTGGGAAGGTAAACAGAGGGCTGCGAGGTGCTCACACATCCTTTTCCACAATGTCCTTGATTTTGAGGGAAACGATGTCGCGCACCTCCTCTGGGCTCAGTATCTGGTTCCCGGGCTCGCCAGCCAGTGACCGAGACATGGCAATCCCCAGCGCCAGGTCGTAGTCCTCTGGGGACCTCCCTCCAACATCCCCGAATCTGTCATCCTCGAACTCAAGCATCCGACAGGATGTCAAAGAATTTAATTTTTCACAGGATCATCCAGAAAAGTCGGCGGAGTAAAGCCTTCGGAGGTGGTCAAACCCGTACTCGGCCTGCTCCTCCTTGTATGTGAGGGTCGAGTTCCTGTGCAGGTGCTTGAGAATCACCAGATTCTGGAAGATCCTCTGGGCATTTTCTGTAAGATCAACCATCCTTCTCTTCGAGAAGACAAGAGACTGCATCTCCTCCAGCTTTGTTCCTCCCGCAACCTTCAGCAGCGCAAGAATCTCAATGATATCTTCCAGGATCTTTTCCAGGCAGTTGTTTATGCTCTTGATACACTCGCCCTTGTCTGTCATCGAGGGGCTTGAAATTCGGGCTAAAGCAGGCCTTCCTGGCACAGGCTGCCCAACACAGAGAAGCGTCATCGTTGTTTATTACTTGGCATCAAGTGCATTTTTAAATTCATTTGAGCTGGGGAGCTGGTACATCCTGTCGTCGTACATGTAGCTGAAAAATATGTCGTTGTAGATGCTTGTTTCCTTCCCATCGACCAGGATGAACCGGGGCTTGACGACACGGCCATTGAGCAGGAAAACCATCAGTTCAGAAACATACTTCGAGAACTCGTTCTCGGGCGGACTGAACAGGAACGGGCCGCTCTTGACGTCCTCGAACAGGCTGGAGCTGAGCTGCGGGTCGCATCCCTTTCCGATATAAAAGAACAGGTTGATTCCTGCATCCAGGATGAAAATGCCTGTCTGGTCGATGGATGTCAGAGACAGCGGCAGAGGCGCCACGTTTTCGCCAGTCAGGTTGAGGAGGAGGGGGTAGATCATCAGGTCGACGATCTTCTGAGATGTGTTGGAAAGCATGTACATGTAGAACCCCCGGAAGTCCACCGGGGTCGAGAGATCGGGCCGGAGAGGTATGCTCTTCATCAGGGACACAACATAGGCAGGAAGGCTGTGGAGGGCATCTGGGACCCTTCCGCACTCAGACTTTACCTCCTTCCATATAGCGGTGATCCGGCTTTCCAGGTGCTCCTGTCCAGACAGCTTCTTCTTGCTTTCGTAATAGAATGACTCTAGGGCCAGGCAGTGGGCGATGGCATATGCATCGCAGGTCTCGTAGAAGGGGGTGGGGGCAATTGGGATGCAGATGTTCATGACGCGGATGAGCTTCATGCCGTTTTTTGTTACCCGCACCATGGCGATCTGCAGGAATAGCGCACTCTTCACGTCGCTGTACAGCTGGATCGAGAAGTTTATCGTGTGGGCAGGATTGAAGTTGGCATATGACAGGAGATCGGCGCCCTTCTGAAAGAAGTTGCCATACACGTTCTTCAGAACAATGCCGTCATTTGCACGTATTCTACAGACTGCACCAAAGCTGATGCTGCGCCCGAAGTATTCGGAGAAGTCGCAGAACAGCTTGGACGTGCAGACAGCATCGGTGCCGTCGTAGTTGGAATAGTGAAACACCTGCCCTCCTGTGTACTGGGAAAGCATTTTGAGGGTGGAGAACTCAACGCTTGTCCTGGCCATGATAAAGAGGTTGGAGCATATGCTCTTCTTGACCAGCGACTCCGAGACTATCCTGTACTCATTGTTCTGGCAGAAGAGGCTGGGCGATGGCTCGATCTTGCTCCCCAGGTAGTTTGGGGCTGTGGAAATAAAGCTGAACAGAGAAGCAGACCGGAAGGCCTGGATGGCAATCCTTACTGCCAGGAGATAGTTTGAGTTTGCAGACTTCTTATCCTCGAAGTACTTCTCGATGCTCGAATACCCTATGTTGTGGACCGAGGCCGACTCCTCCGGATCGATTGAGAAGAAGATCCTGTCGCACAGAACAAGGGGAACCTCGCCGTTGATAACCGAGAACGTGTTGTTATTGTTCAGGACATAGGCCGACTCGTTGAAGAATATAAATGCCACCTTGGTCCTCCTGTCATAGTCTATGCCGCGCAGGACCTCCTTCACACAGTTCAGCACGCTTGAAAGGATCGACAGCCTGGAGCTTTCTGCAGACACGTCGATGATAAAGCAAATCACCGGGGGGTCGGGAGTCACGATATTGAACGAGTCTGGTGCCTCAAGCTCGTATACGTCGTTTCTCAGTTCCTCCCTTACAAAGTATGTCTTGTTGAACTGTGAGTTTATGATCGGATCGCCGGTGTTTTCGCACGGCTGCCTCTCCCTCATCTGGAACGGGATGCTGGTCTCGTTGACCGTCTCACAGAGATTGCATTTCCACTTGTACCCGGGCATTATGATCTCCACATAGGGGTTCAGATACGCCTTGCACTTGGAGCACCGCGTCAGGTTCTCGGAGACGACCGGCGCAGGCACGTCTTCCCTCTGGAATTCCACGTTGAAGAAAAATGGGATGGAGGAACTTTTGAGCTTGGACTGGTCCCTGGGGATGGTATTGATTGTCGAGCGATAGCATTTGTTTTCCATGGGCTGTGGACTCAGGAAAAATTTGAAAGGACACTACTGTGAAGAAAACAAAGGTGCCGTCCACAGGCAAACACGTGGGCGATCGGCAAAGATGTTGGAGTGTACTAATTCCCAGTGCTGAGACAGCAAAATGGTCTTGGGGGCGGTGTGTACCTGGCCCAATCTCCAGATGTGTTCCCTGCGAAAAATTTCCCCATGGCCGAGAAGATCCTGTTCATAGAGTTCTGCAACGAGCTGGAGAAGATTGCTGGTACCACCAAGAGGCTCGAGATCCAGTCCATCCTGGCCTCGTTTTTCAAAAGCGTGGTCTCGCGAGACCCAGAGAGTCTGGGGCCTGTCCTGTTCCTGTGCAATGCCTCGATCTATCCCGACTACTTCAACATCGAGCTGGGCATTGGGGAGTACATCATCCAGACAACCATTGCGGAGATAACAGGGTTGTCCGTCAAGACCATAAAGCAGAAGCTAGTCAAGAGCGGCGATCTTAGCGTGATTGCAATGGAAAACAGGGTAAACCAGCTCTTTATTGCCAAGAGACAGCTCACTGTTGCCGGGGTGTTTGAGCAGCTGAGGAGGATTGCCAAGGAGACAGGTAAGAACTCGGTGAGTGCAAAGAAAAACATAATGCTCTCCATAGTCAATTGCTGCTCACCGCTGGAAACCAAGTATGCCATCCGGCTGTTCGAGTGCAAGCTCAAGATAGGCCTGGCACTCAAGACCATCCTGATTTCCCTCGGCCAGGCCTTTGGGGAGACAAACCAGGAGGTTGTCAAGGACGCCTATGACAAGCAGTCCGATTTTGAGTACCTCTCCAGAATGCTGCTGACGCACGGCATTGCACACATCGCAGACGTGTGCAGGGTTGTGCCTGGGATTCCCCTCAAGCCCATGCTTGCACAGCCATCAAAGAACCTGACAAAGGCGTTTTCAAAGTTCGAGAATGGTGCGTTTCTATCCGAATACAAGTACGACGGAGAGCGAGTGCAGATACACCAGTTCAACGGAAAAATAAACGTCTTTTCAAGAAACACGGAGGACTTGACCGTTAAGTTTCCTGACATTGCCGAGCTGAAGCTGTGCGACAAGTCGTTCATCATCGACGGCGAGGCTGTTGCATACGAGGACGGCAAGGTCCTTCCGTTCCAAACACTGAGCACCAGAAAGAGGAAGAATATTGGCAGCATTGAGGTGGGCGTTTGTGTCTTCTGCTTTGACATCCTCTACTTCGACGGGGAGGAGCTGCTTGGCCACTCTCTCCGCCAGCGCCGAGAGATTCTCCATAAAAACTTCGCAGAAATCGACAACCGGTTCCGCCTTGCCTGCGGAATCGAGTGCAGCAGCATCGAGGACATCGATGCACACCTCAAGTCCTCTTTGCAGGCAAACTGCGAGGGCCTCATGCTGAAGTCCCTGGAGTCCGTATACAAGCCATCACACCGCTCCAACTCCTGGGTCAAGCTGAAGAAGGATTATCTCGACTCGCTGGGCGACTCACTAGATCTGGTGGTCATAGGCGCATTCTATGGCAAGGGAAAGCGAACAGGGGCCTTCGGGGGATTCCTGCTGGGAGTGTACAACGATGAGACAGACAAGTTCGAGGCATGCTGCAAGATTGGGACGGGGTTTTCCGACGAGAGTTTGGAGCACTACTACAACAGCCTGGGTCCACTGGTAACCACCAACACATCGAGGATTGTGTACAACGAGAAGAGCGTCAAGCCGGATGTCTGGGTCGAGCCAGTGTATGTCTGGGAGGTCAAGGCTGCTTCTCTCAGCATCAGCCCAATCTACTCTGCAGGGTCACTTGACCGGGGCATCAGCCTGAGGTTCCCCAGGTTCATTAGAGAGAGACCCGACAAGAAGCCCCAGGATGCAACGACAAGCAACCAGATAGTCAGGATGTACACCGAGAGCAAGAACGATGAGTCGTCTGAGGATGAGTTTAATTAAATCGTATTTACTTTGGTTGCTCAAAGAGGCCTATTGCCCGACAAGCTGCCTCATCTCCTGCCTGAACATGTTCTCCCTGACAAACTTTTCGCTCAGTTCAAACGAGTCAAACACTACCCTCAGCTTGGCATTCAGGATGTCGTCTGGCGGGCTATTTTTCATGCACTTCAGAAACAAAGACTCCTGGATGCTAGGCCCAACAAAGGACGCGAGGAACTTGATATGCTCTGGACCAAGATGGCTCAGGTATGTCTCGTAGAAGAGCACACTGATTATGTTGTTGCTGGACGAAAAGGTTCTGACCATCGTTTTGACAATGCTTCCAAGAGTCTCGTCAAACAGAAGAGACATGACCTTGACAGAGTTGTTCTTGATGCGGATGATGTTCTTCTGCAGTAGATTAAACACAGCAAGGAGGGCATTTTTACACACATCGCGGTCGGCCAGTTTGTTGAACAGCAGAGCGCTGTCAACTGAACTGTTGTAGAAGATAAGGAAGTCGTGGAGCGCAACAATGGCGATGTTCTTAACTGCCAGATTCGGATGGTCCAGCGCACCAACCAGCACGCTTACGTTCTCGTTAAAAAATTCAGAAGACACCAGCATGCACTTGAACAGCGACGAAAAGGCCGTTGCTTGGAGGTCGGGGTTGTGGCTTTTGAGAGAGCCTCTTAGTAGCGGGAGAAACTGGTGCAGCATCGATGTTTCGGCATAGAGAATCTCGCGCTCCTTCAAATAGAAAAAAAAGTCTGCAGCCTCCTCGTCTGTCTTGTCCTTCAGTGTGTCTTCCAGCTCACCGAGCCTCAGGCTTAGCCTTCCACCCGAGGAGACAGTGTTGCACTCGGTGGAGGACCTTCCCAGAGACGATCGGCGATTTCCCTCGAGGCTCTTTCTCCGCTCTCGCAGCCCTGCATCCGCCACAACACTGCTGCTGCCCAGTGACTGCCTGTCCTTGTGGGGAGTGCTTCGCAGCCTCCTCTCCAGCCGCTCCAGAAGATAGAACTGATTCAAGGCGATCCACCCGATAGAGTCGACTATCTTCAGTGCGCTCCGGCAGAGACAAAGGTTCTTGAGAAGCTTTCCGACTGTCTTCTCGGGGTTGGCGCTTGCTGCATAGAACAACTCGACCGTTGACTTGATCATCGATCTCTCAAAAAACATCATTTGAATCACATTCTTGATGGCAAGGACAAAGAGCTCGTGGTTGTGCTCAATGCGGTACTTGAGGTTTCGCACAATGCACAGGGTATTGACATAGCTCTTGACGTTCACCCGAAGCTCTGCCTCGTCCCTGGACCCAAAAAGTGTTCCCGTCACATGTTGGAAAAGGGCCAGGGCGCTCGACTCGGAAATGGGCCGTCCCATCTGCTTCAACACATAGATGCTCTCAAACACCTTGTACCCGCCATAGATGTTCTTGAAGATAGCCTTCTCGTAGACATCAAGGCATCCGAGAATCACCTCAAATGCCCTGTCGTTAATAAATTCGTAGAGGATCTCTCCTCTCTTGGACAGAATCTCCCTGAAGACATCGACCACAACCTGCTTCTCCTTGGTAAAAACAGCCCCAAGGATCTTGTGGATGGCTTGCCTTGAACCGTCAAGCCTCAGGAGATATGCTGTTTTGATGAACCCAGAGATTTCGTTGATGTCCGTCTTCAGGATGTGGTCCAGCAGGGACACGACCAGTCCCAAGGCACTCTCCATCAGCCCGACAAACTCGTTGAAGTCGGCCTCGATGCCCTTGTCGCTGCCCGTGCTGCTCCTCTCCAGCGTGGACCTGTCCCTGAATGGGTGGTTGAGAAGTATTTGTCCAAGCAGGCCAATGCACTTCTTCCGGACAATCACAGTCTTGTCCCTGACCCTCTCCAGTATCTCCTTGATGAGTCGATTCCGCTGGTCCTTCAAAACACACTCGTTCCTGAACAGGTTCCCAATGCATCCCAGAGCCTTGCTCCTCACATAGAAGCTGGTATCGCAGAGCCTTTCGCTCACATACCCAGTCAGCTCCCTTATGGCCTCAATGTTAGAGGTTTCCTTGAAGTGCAGTATGAGCATCTCGATGATGTCGAGCATGCAGTTCCTCAGGTAGTGGTTTTCCCTCTCAAACAGAAACATAAAGGAGTGGTAGTTGGTAAAGTGTCTGTATCCCAGCCCAGGCAGGACAGCACCAATGTTCTTCAGGGCTGTCGGGTTGTCGATCTTCACGGCCTCACGTATGAACTCGTCAACCA
Organism: Artemia sp. Kazakhstan ARC1039; assembly: GCA_029168905.1. NCBI lineage: Eukaryota > Metazoa > Arthropoda > Branchiopoda > Anostraca > Artemiidae > Artemia > Artemia sp. Kazakhstan ARC1039. The sequence goes on along the minus strand of JAQQPU010001992.1, from coordinate 46,499 downwards.
TCTCCTCCTTGTTCCTCAGCACATCAAGGACAAGACCGTCGGTGTCGCTTTTGTACAGCAGATTCACCACATTCATGACACTGAAGTCCTGCTTTCTCAGCCTCTCCAGGATTGGAAGCCGGTCGACCTCGTCCTTTTTCCCGGACAAGTTTTCCAGGAGCAGAAAAAGGATAGAGATGTTGTGTTCTGCGCTCTTTGCCAGCCCCAGGAGCAGGCCCAAATTTTTCACAAGCTCGTTGGAGGTTTCACTCGAAATGCTAACAAGCTTCGCAATCAGGGAGTGGAGGAGGGGCATGAATGCCTCGGAATTGCTGCTTGGCAGAAGGGAGGCGACTTTCCTGACAGTGTGAGGTGTCAAATCCGCAATGAGCTGGCTGTATTCCTCAAGTCTTACCCCCGTGGGTGTGCCTGTGCCGCTCATTGGGGGCTGCGATTGCTGACAATAAACTAACAGAGAAATGTTTGGGCATGCCTGCCACCATGTGCTCACTGAGGGCGATGCATGCACCACAATCGGGACTGGGCCGCTTGTGCATCAAACCAGCAGCAGAGGAGGTTTCTGTGCCTGTGATTTGCTACGTGACAGCATGCATGCAGTCTCCTGTCCAGTGCTTCCCACAAAAATCTGGGATCCATCCGTACAGAGCAGGAGGCTTGAGATGCCCAGGTCTCTTATAGAATTTCTGCCAGGCCCTGGATGCCACTTGCGCCAAGCAGAAGAACAATCGTTAAAAAGGTGTGCTCGCGATATCTGCTGGCATCAGGAACCATGGTAAAGGTGCAGAGAGTTGCACTTGCAGAGGATCGCTACCATTCCTTCTATCACAAGGCCCTGGAAGGCAAGCTAAAGTCCGACCGCTTCCTGAGCAGCATGCTTGAGGATCCGGAAAGAATTTTAAACATCAGGGGGAGAAGGAAGGTCAACCTGGTCCTGTACCTAGTTTTTACTAGGAAAGCAAGTGCCTCAGACTTGCAATCACTGGAAGACACCGTTTGCACCCGCCGGCAAAAAAAGCTCTGCAGGCTGCTGTCTCTAAAAAGACAAGTCTGGAGAAAGCTTTTCCAGAAGTATCCAGGGAGCTTTATGCAGCTGCACAGACGCCTACGGCCAGGGCGCGCCACCGCCGGCATATTAAAAGATGCACGACTATTACAATGCCTGTTGGAGGATGCTCAGTATGGTGGCGGTTCTGCAAAAGACCGTCCAAGAGCCGTGGGCCTCCACAGGGACTTCTGCGAGACACAAAAGCCCAGCCACATTGCCAGCTTTGGGCAGGACTATGCCAAGATGATATCAGGTGTGCTTGAGGACCGAGTCACAGGGACTCTGCTGCCAAGCTCGTGCTTTTTTCCCGAAATCTCCCTGTACAACGACTATCTGCTGACAAAGGACGATCCGGAGTTCCTTGATCAGTCGTTGCTCGAACAGAGCTTCACGACAGTTAACGAGCGCGGTGTCCGCGACTACATAAAGCGCAAGCTGGAGGCAAAGCACATGGGCAGAAGCGGCTGTGCCGACAGATGCCATGAAACGCGTGCGCAGAGTCTCTTTTAATGTAAGAGAATGTAAACAACATGGACGACAGCATCAGGAGGTTGATTCAGTGTGAGGAAAGGGCCAGGGAGCAGATAGAGCAGACACTCGTGTACAAAGAGGGCGTGAAGAAGCAGGCGTTACATGACGCAGAGCTTTCTGTCCAGATTATAGAGTCAGAGAACGAGCAGATTCTTGAAAACATGAGGAACAAGGCCGACTCGTATCTCAGCATGCTTAGAAATGAGCTTGAGAGCGAGGTCAGGCTTTTTGAGGAGGAGATGGATAGAAAAGAGCTAGACGTGCTGGTCGAGGCCCTGGCACGTGTTGTGTCGGGAACCAAATAAATGGCTTTCCCCGATTTTCTGACAGAAGTGCCTTTTGCCCAGGCACTAGGAATTATAACATCTGCATAGCCCAGCTGGTGCCACCAGGCCTAACCACATGCAGCAAGATCATGCTGGAGAGTGGCCAACTTTTCCACAAAATTTCCAGCAAATTTGGGAGCCATGGAAACCAGCCCGAGCTTTGAGATTGTGGACACCCCGGTCCAAAGCATTTCTATTGCTACCACGGCCATATCCAAGACAGAGCTTGCCCTGGTGGACCTTCCGCCAAGCATTGTCCTGAGCCCCACATTGACTCCCAGGACACGGCTGCTAGTAACATACAAGGCAGTGTTTACCGAAAAGTACATCCAGGCCCTGAGGTGGAACATTCCTGTAGTGAGTATCGGCTATCTGCATGACCCAACCTCCAACTATAGAAAGTACGAGATAAAGCCATTCCAGGGTGCCCGCTTCTCCACCAGCGGCATTAGCGAGGAGATCTATGCCAACTATTTTATTCTCCTGGGAGCCAAGCACGAGCCCAACTGCACCATCTTCATAGACTTTCTGATATGCGACAACACCGACTCGGACAAATACAAGTTCTGCCTGAGGTACGGCATACCGGTCCTGAAAACATCCGATGTGTTCAAGGACGACTATGCGGTATTCACGAAAAAAATAAAGTACGATGCGAAGCAGCTTAGGCCCAAGGCGATGTTCTTCGAGAAGGTCTTCTATCTGGACCCAGGGCTTCCCAGGGCGCTTTTTAACAAGCTAAGAAGAATAATCATCGAAAATGAGGGCACCAGAGTCTCCACACTTGGCAGCCAGGTCGACTACATTGCAACCGCCTGTGCCGAGCCATTCAACGAATACCGGTCCAAGGTCATATACTACCAATACATTTTCGACTGTCACGAAAGCGGCTCTTTGCTCTATCCAGAGTTTTACAGGATCGCCATAGTCCCATCAAAGGCCATCCTGCCCAACGCAATAGCGGTAGTGGACAGAAGGCTTGCCCGTGCAAACGAGTACATCAACAAGCTGAAGAGCCTGGGCGCGGCAGTAAGGGGCACACTGGACATGAGGGTCACGCACTACTTTTCAAAAAGCCCGGACCAAGCCATGCTCAGGATATTCTCGAAGTCAATTGAGACATCCAGCCTGAAGCCAAAGGAGCAGGACCCCAGAGTCTCCCTGCCGTTCCAGATTCTCAGTCCCGACTGGATTGACCAGTGCCTATGCACCCTGAGATATGTCAAGGAGGGCAGGTTCCTGTCGAACCGTCCAGTGCTCAATCTCCGAAGGCGGGATCCCCACCAGAGGATGGAGAAGGAGACAGTGTTCCAGTTCACAGGGCTTCCAAGTTACTTCAAGGACGAGGCCATAAGAAAGTTCAGGGAATATGGCATAAGGTTCGTGGACTCCAGCAAGTTCGAGAATTCCACACACCTCATCATGGGGTCTCTAAACTCTTCTGAAAAGTTCTTCTCTAGCCTGGTCAGCGGGAGCTGGATCCTCCGTCCCGAGTTTGTCCAGGACTTCGAGAACCAGCTCAATTTTGACTTCGAGAAATACGAGTGGAGCCCCACGGAAGAGATGAGCCAGCGAGACGCCAAGATAGTCAAGAGCATCAAAAAGTGGAGGGCCAGGATACAAGAGGGAGGAAAAAGGCCTTTCCACAGGTGGAATGTCAAGATCTACTGTTCTGAGAGCAAAAAAGAGAACTACGCCAAGCTGATCGTAAATGGCGGTGGCTCAATGGATGCCTCGAAGCCATATACACATGTCTTTGTCGACAAGGGGTACAAGTCCGACATTGAAGAGAAAGATGCCGCAAATGCCGACTCCATCTTCTCCTATCTCTTCAGGTAGTCACAGGATGTAGCCACTTTCAATGTTTAGTAAACGTCCATTTAATAACCACCTTTTGCCCAAAACTGTGCTCAACGAGCACCGCAATCAAACTTGGCATATATCCTGGACAAATTTTTTACCCATGCTGGAGCGTTGCCGGATACTTTTGGATTCTGGTGTCAAATCTTGGCATGACAACGCTTTGTCTCCGGGAGCCCCGGCGGCAAAGGACATTTTATGACCTAACTTCTTTTCTCTGGCCACCTAGGCTTCCAGTGTGGGGCCTTCGGGCATCTTCCATGAGTCCCTGTCCCAGATATACGCTTCAGCGGGTGCAGTGCTATTGGGTATATTCATATTAGCACTTGACCATCAGGGGCGGGTCTGAGCTTATCTCTCTCGTGCAGCAGGCGTGCTGACGCAGATACTCCAGAATATCCTGGTAGGACCTCTCATGGTCGAAGCTTGCGGCAAAATCCTCGTGGAACTCGAAGATGAAGTCGAGGATGCACCCGTTAGTCCATCCAAACCCCTCCTGTGGCTCGTATTCGCCGCCAGAACCGGCTTTACCCAGGACATTGCATCTGTACTTCTCATGGAAGACTCCGGTGGCTCGGAACTCTCTGCTGACGTTCTCAAAGAACGACCTTGCTGCGTGGGCCGCGAGCCTCCTATGGCCACTCCCAACGAGATAATCAACCATCATGCTCTGGTGCGGTGCCCACACATTTGGGAAGTCCCATTGCTCTTTCGGTTGGGATTCCAAGTCCCCACTGGCTGGGATGCCACCAACATATCCAAAAAGCTCCCTCGCGTGCTCTAGCAGTATATCTGCGGAACATACACCAGAAGGCGGCTCAATCCCATATACCAAAGGGGTTATGTTGCTGAAGTAGAATCGCTTGTCGTTGAACTTCCTGCCTTTTGTGTCGTAGTCGTTCCAAATAAGCCTCTCCTTGTTCCAGAGCACCTTGTTCATGTGCTTTGCTCGCTGAAGTGCCCTCGCTCTGAAGCTTGCAGAGCTGTCCTGATCCCCAGCCAGCTCCAACAGCTCCGACAGAATCATCTCGTTTCTGTACATCAGGGCATTCAGGTCCACGGGTATAAAGTCGGCGGTGCGGGTTGTGCAAAGCTTGTCATCCTCGTCCATCCATCTCGTGGAAAAATCCCACCCAGATTCTGCCGCGCTGTGGATGTGCGAATAGAACTCAGACTCCGACGCGCTCGAGTATCTTTCTTTTAGCTCCTTGAATGTGCTCAGGTCCTCCTTGAAGGACTCAAGCCGTGGACGCTCGGCATATGCTCTGTACTGGCTCAGCCTAATCGGCTTTCCCTCCACAAGGAGCTCCACGCTGCGGTTTTCATCCATCCACTCGTACTCCTTCAGCGCAGCCTTCAGAGCCTCGCCCAAAACAAAGTTTCCGTGCTTTTGCGGGTTGTGCTTGTATAGTGCATGGATCATCTGCGGAAACAGCGGTGGCTGTGTCCTGCCCGTGTAATACGTCCTGGATCCATTGGGAACAAACCCATAGGTATTGATCATGAAGATCATGTTTTTGATGATGTTTGCAGCCGATTCCTCCATTCCCAGACACAGCAGTCCCCTCAGGATCCAGTAGGAATCCCAGTAGTAGAATTCCCGGAACCTGCCACCCGGGACAAAGAACGGTATCCCGGTGTTAACAAGCGTTGAGTATTGCCCCTTCAGGTCAGCGGCGACCTTCGATAGGTCAAGCCATTTCTGGTTCAGACAATGCAGGATATCGGCGAATTGGCTGCCTAGCAAGGTTGTATATCCATCCAGCCTGTCGTTGAAGTCGGCTGGGACATGGCTTCGCAAGTCCTCTCCTACCTGGAGGTAAGGCTCCGGTATGCTGCTCTGGAGCAACAAGTCTGGGTTTACCGATGTCCTGTGCTTTGTGTCCTCGAGTAGCTTCTCGAAGTACTGCTCAAAGGGAATCGGAGTAATCTGGTCCATAAGGGACTTGGAGTCTCCCACCGGATGGTCGAGTCTCAGAAAGACTGCACTCAGTACATCGTGGTTGCTGCAAGCCGGCTCGACATTTGCGCAATGTACTGCGGCCATAGACCCCGCCAAAAGACGGAATATATACATATGCATGACCATATCCCTCATGGCTATTTTCTCAAAATTTATACTATAAATAGAATTAGGTAGCCAATGTATCAGCAAATTTTTATTTCTATAAACAAACAAAGGAGCATTTTGGGCCGCCAGGCAGGCAGCTATCTGGTGTACAGGAGGGCATCACCATCCATAGGCATCAGAATACAGCCAGATTTGGCTTGACCAGCTTCACCCGTGCAGACAGCTCCTGGAACGCATTTCCGAGGACCATTTCGCCCTCTTGCACATTCTCTGTCTCCACGAATACCTTCACCAGGTAGAACTTAAAAAACTCCGCAGGTGCCTCACTCTTCTCTCCATCCAGATTCTCCTCCTCGCTGCTGTCGACCAGGTCCTCGGCCTTTCTGAGCTTGGTGATTTCGATTTTGTATCCATTCCTCAGATACCTGAATCCCTCGACAACATTAGAAGCGCAGTGCATATATCCCAGGGTGGTCAGAAAAACGTTGGCGTCCCCAGAGATATGCGTCCTGATGATCTTGGACACCACAGATATCCTCTGCTTGTTTCTGTCGGGGGTTTCCCTGAACAGCACAACCGCATCTCTGCCCCCTTTCTGGGTGCTCTCGGACGCATTTCCCGCCTCCACATACACCCACGCCCTACTTGCCTTACTCGAGTATACCCTCTCTACTCTTCTAAATTTTTCCCCTGGCCACTCAAATTTTTTCTTTATTAACCCGTACAAAGAGCATTCGAACATGGGCTAACTTTTGTCCCCAATTATGAGGACCGAGGGCGACGGTGTTCAGAGCTCGCGAAGAGACGAGAATTCGCTATATACGCTCACGAAAAAATTTATCAAGCTTATCTACCACGCGCCGGAACAGCACATCAACATGACGCAGGCTGCACAGATGCTGCATGTGGGCAAGAGGCGGATATACGACATCACCAACGTGCTTGAGGGGCTGGGGATGATTTCAAAGTGGTCTGTCAACAGCGTGAAGTGGATTGGGGGAAATGCCGAGGAGCTGCTTGCGCCAGACAACCACGTGGTGGATGAGGAGCTGCTGACGAAGATGTCCAAGGAGGAGATGGAACTGGACGAGGAGATCGAGCGACTCAACAGAGAGATTTCTGAGCTGTCCTCGAACGAGAAGAACCTGGAAAACGCCTACGTTACGTACGACGATCTGCAGGATCTGAAGATTTTCGACAACAAGCTTGTGTTTGCAGTGAAGGCGCCGAGCGACACAACCATGGAATATCCCAGATACCAAAAGGGTGCATACAGGCTGAGGATCATGGCAGAAAAGGGACAGATATCTGTATACTATGTAAACAATGAAAGTGAAAAATAACCAATAAACAGTTAAGATCAGGCTGGTGGACTTTGGTGCACTGAATGGGGTCTGTGGTTGCCCCAACAGACACTAAATCTGCAGGCAGATTTTAGTGCACTCCTAGGTGCCGCACAGAGTCCGCTAGTCCTGAATGCGGCACACATGGGCCAAAAAATTTTGCCGTCCTATGGGAGAAAAGATACTCGTTGTGGGCTGTGGAGGATTGGGATGCGAGCTAGTCAAAATTCTCTCCCAGGATCCTGGGAATGTTCTTACGCTTGTAGATGACGACACCATCGACCCGACGAACCTGAACCGGCAGTTTCTCTTCACACAGAGCGATGTCGGAGAGAGCAAGTCCAAAACTGCAGCCAGGAAGCTCGGAGGGCGTGCAACGGCAATTTTCGGAGACATCTGCAAGTTTCCCCACATAGGATTCTATGCGGGATTCGATGTCGTCTACAACTGCCTCGACAGTGATGAGGTGCGGTCGTTTGTGAACCAGAGATGCCATGCGGCAGGTGTCCCGATGGTGGATGGCGGGAGTTCCGGATGGCTGGGCCAGGCCTTTTTCAACGGCGAGGAGTGCTTTGACTGTCTCCCTCGGCGCCAGGAGAGGGTGTACCCTGTCTGCTCAATCAAGCAGAGGCCAAAGAACTTTGAGCACTGCCTTGCATGGGGAAGGGAGGTTGTTGAAGGGGGAGACATAAGAAGTCTTAGAGAAGAGATCGCCGAACACATGCGGGCTGATGGCGTCGCGTTACCGGAGAGCGGGTCTTCTGACAGTGAGGGGTCCGCATCTTCTGTGGAGTTCCTGAGGGGGGAGAGTGGAATGTCTGTGGGTCACGAGCCAGCCAGCAAAAGGCCGAAAATAGGGACTGGCCAGGTGTCGGAAACAGCAAAACTAGAAGAAAGGCTGCACTCGGGCGATGGCAAAATGGAGCTGATATACGACCTTGCTGTGCTCAAGGCCAGCCGATTTGGCATCCATGCACTCAGCTTCATTGATTCCCAGACGCTTGTCAACAAGATCATCCCCTCTGTCTGCACGACCAACTCGGTAGTAGCCTCGCTGATGGTCTTGAGCAGGCACAGGAGGAGAAACTACTATCTTGTACATGGGAACCTTGGGATTGTGAAGACGGTCCTAAACGAGGGAAGAAGCGATTGCCTGACATGCTCGCTGCCGGTATATCAATGCAGCTTTCCCAAGAACGCCACGATATCCGACTTCTCTGAGGCCTTCGAGGCAGAGTCGCTGCTCAGTGAAGCCTCTATACACGATTGCAAGTCCTCAAAGGGGCTGGCGGCCTTTGACGGGAAGTTTGCCATAGCCACGAAAAACGGGTTTCAGTATCGGATTTATTTTGAGCAGGGCACTGGTGAGGAGCTACTCGTGAGCAGAATTAAATAATATTGTGCGGACATTCCACTTCCCTGCAGCCGGGCAAGGAGCAATACCCCTGGCTGCGATCCCCACTAGTTTTTTTTTGCTTTGTCAAGCGGATTGCTGGGATGCGAATAGGAGCTTATGATGTTCTTGCATGCATAATACGACAGCGTCTTCTCAACAACCTTCTCGGTCTCTGTCTTCTTGTTTTTCATAAATTTCAAGTTCCTGAGTGTCTGGCTTAGCATTGCCATGGGGTCAAAATGCTTGGGGCTCAAGTGGGCCTCCAACAAACCGGCTCAATACATATCGTTGCCATGGAAGGGGACACGTGGGTTGTGCGAGTGGCGCTGCCAGCAGCCAAAAATTTTAGATAGCTGAAAAATTTGCCCAATGCGACGACTACTGGTTCAGAAGAATAGAAATAAGCAGAAGCAGGAGCTGAAGAACAAGAAAGTCCAGAGCCATGCATCTCTCTACTCATCTGAGCATGCGTACATGAACATTACTATTCTGCACCTATGCTCGGCCCCTGTAGAGGTCAACATAAAGATGCCGTACAACTTCATCCTTCGTGATGCCACTCTGCTTTCCAACCACGAGATTACTTACCTGTGCAGAGCAAGTGATCTGCTGATTCTCACAGTTTCAGACCCCTCGGTCAATCAGGATCTCGTTCGCCTGATCAAGCGCTACATGCCATCGGCCATAATTGTCTACGATAGAAAACAAAAAAACGTGGCAAAGGCAGTTTCAAAGACCTTTGGAGACGTGAAGGTGTGCGATGCCTCGATGCTGGGGATGATCCTGGAGAAGGTTGAGACGAAGAACACCCACATGGCAGCTGCACGGCCGTTTATGGTCCCCAGAAGCGTCAGCTTTGATGGATGCTACATGTATGTCCGGGGGTTTATGAAGAATGGGCTGCGATCCGATAAGGTGGTTATTAATGGGATACATGAGGGCATTATCGAGGAGGTCACCGTGGACGGCAACACAGTCCCGGGGAGTGCACTGGGGTTTGAGGAAAACGAAGCAGTCCTTAGTCGAGCTGTTGAGGATCTACCAGAGCAAGATGCGGCCGAGAGTGGTGCCTCGGAGCACTCTGAGGAGTTATGTTCTGGGGATGAGATGGACTTTGTGGACATCGACGACGAGGAGCCCCTCAATCCCGACTTCGACCTCATCAACAAGTACTCCGAGTACAGAGGCATCAGGAACCTTGCAACATGCACATTTAGGGACCAAGAAAAGCCCAGATACTACCAAGATCTGGTGTTTGTGAAAAACCTCAAGTACATTCTCAGCCAGGTAAAGGCCAACCAGAGTATCATTCCCCGGAACAGTGATGTTGCCCTCAAAATTAGGATATTCGAGCCCGTGACCGAAGGAATTGCTGTCCTGTTCAATCTCCTGGAGTACGAGACCAGAACAACCATCCACAACTTTGATTTTTCTCACTCGGAGCCGCTGCCAAGAGAGATTGTGGTCGACAACGGCTTTAGGATTTACACGGCCAGATGCATGGTAACCAGAAACCTCAACCACAACGTTTTCAAAGAGGAGCCCGATCTCCTCAACGGCGTAGTCAGCTTTATGGGGCCTCTAAATCTCTACGGAGACACCGCACACATCCTGCCTGGGGGCGTCAATTCTCTGGGTGCTGTGAGGCTGCTTAACGGTAGGCCTCAGGACCGAATCTTCTTTGACTGTGTGGAGCTAAAGGGAAAGCCTGTGAAGGTCTGCAAGAGCTATGTGGTTGTTAAGGGGATGTTCTCCAGCAAGGACCAGGTTGAGTACTTCAGAAACATCAAAGTCGAGTCTCGGAACGGGGTGTCTGGCTTCATCAAGAAGCCTCTAGGGACTAAGGGGCTGTTCAAGGCATACTTTGCCCAGCCTGTCAAGCATGGAGACTCAATCAAGATGTCTCTGTACAAGCGGGTGTTCCTATAAAATAAATCTATACAACACAGCTGCCAGCCAAGAGCCATGCTTTGTTTGCTGGAAATTTTGTCTCTTGCACCAAATTTAATGACTGTAGTTCGCATTCTGCTGCAGACCCAGCTCGCTGCATTCTGTTAACGGGCAGCGGCCCTGTCTGCAGACTTGGCAAACATCCTGTCCACAGCCTCAAAAAACTGGAGCTTCCCGGCGCCGGTGAGACTACTGACACATACAAAGTCCAGTGTATTGTAGAACTCCTCAAAGTACAGAGCCATGCTCCTAATGTCGTGTTCATCCTCACTTAGGCCTTCAATAAAGTATGAGTAGTCGCGAATCCACTTTTCAATGTCTCCTGAGTCGCAGGAATCCATCTTGTTGAACACAACCAGGACTGGCCTCTTGAACTTGCACTTGAGTGCGGCAGCGAAGATCATGTTGTTCATAAACACGCGCTTGTTTGTGCACAGAGGGAGATCGACAATGTAGAGAATACAGACGTGCTGGAGGATGGCCATTATGGCATCTCCCGAGGAAGACCACGTGAATGCCTCTATCTGCCCCGGAGTGTCCACAATTGTGTACTTCGACTTTTCTGGGGCCTGAAAATTCAGTAAAAACAGGTTCAGGCATGTGTTGGTGCACCCATTCGGCCCAAGACTGTATTTCTGCATCGTCTCCTTAAAATCAATCGAGTCTCTAATGTCTATGGTCAGAGGCATCTTCGAGTTCTGCACCGCAGGGTCCAGATTGATGGAGGTGATGTTTGCGTTAAGCCCATTTTTCAAAACTACATCGGTGTTGAGCCACGAATACAGCCTCTGGCAAAATGTCGTCTTTCCGCATCCGGCCATTCCCACCACCACAAAAGTCCTTTCCTCGGTGTCTGGGCTCATAAGGATAAAAAATTTTAGGAGTATATGCAACGATTTACTCTGGGGCTTCTTGTATCTAAGGATGATCGGAGAATATCTGGCTGTGCTTCAGCCTACATGCCTCCCGCAGAGAATCCAGGGTTGCAGAACCATCCAGGTATAGATATACAACGGCATCCCTGGACGGGGAGTACACCATGAAACTTGTTTCCTGGATGGCTGCAACGACAAGGTCGCAGAGGACCCCTGCCTTGAGCAAGCACAGAGAGACACTGTTGACATAGTCTGCGAATGAGCCGTTACGGACATTATGCACAAAGATGTGGTGGCAGGTGCTGGGGCTTCTGATGTCATAAAGCTGCTCTGGAATTACTGAGTCTGGAGAGACAATAACCAGAGAGGGGTCGTCCCCCATCCTCTGCGACATCCTCAGCGAGCACACAACCTCTGAGGCACCGTCGGAGTACAGGACAGTGGTGGCCAGGGCTTCGGGCTGCGGCATCGGGGCTAAATTTTTACAAACCAAAAATAACAGGTACTCTGCCCGGCACAGAACAACAGCAGTGGAAGCCAAAATTTATCACACACTCGCCATCAGGAGCAGGCCCCGAGCTTGCTCAAAATTCGCTCTATGTCGTCGTAAATATTGTCCAGGACGGCTGACTCGTCCACGTTTTTCGTGAAAATGACCTCGTCTGTGTCATCGTTCTCATAGATCTGTCTGGTCTCCAGAAAGTGCTTGACCACATCCAGCTTGCCCAGCACGGGCTCGATCTCTGTGTACGGGTAGTCGGTTTCCTTGACGGTTGAAATGATGCCGACCTCGTAGCCCTTTGGACAAGCATGTTCGTCGCTACCCAGCACAACACAGAATATGTCGTTCTTCCTCTTCAGCTGCCGCTTTAGGAAAATGATGTTCCTGGAGTCTTGCCGGCCCTTTCTGAGAATGGCGATGCACCGGATAATCTCCTTCGTGGGCCGGGAGCTGGCATAGTATCTTGGGTCTGCAATGATCTTCCCTCCCACAAAGTGATGGGCATCTCCGTTGGGGTCAACAAGGTGTATTTTGTTTCCTTCTATCGTTTTTATGTCGGCCTTGAGCATAAACAGTGTTCCGTTCAGGGCAGACTTTCTCGAGAATGACTGACAAAGCTCGCTCAGGCCATAGAGTGGGTAGATGTATGGGCTCTGTGTATCATCGTAGCTGACAATCGAGGACACGTACTTGATAATCCTCTCGTACGTTATCCTGGGGATTTGCTGGAGATACCTGTCGTCTAGATTCAGGGCAATGGCGTGGCCAATGAAGTCCTTCGATTCCTCACTCAGGCCAAAGCTTGCAAATTCCTCCTCCATTGTTTCTTTCATTGGGATGCTACTGTCGTTGAAATAGCTCCTAACATGCCAGAAAAACTTCATTACTCTGTATTTCTGCATCAGGGACACAACTGAGCTCTTCAGAGACTCGGCTTCGTTCGTGGGAATGGAGTGGAGCCTGTCGGTGTACATGTAAGAGCCTCTGATCGAGATGAACGAGACAAGCTCGTGGATTCCATTTTCCAGAAGAAACTCCTTCATCTTGGAGTCCTGGAGGAGGAGCTTTGGCGTCAGGTCGATGTTGAAATGCCTGTCATGGGCAAGCAGCTCGCTGTCGAGGGTTGACGCAGAGGTACTGAAGTGCGTTTCCAGCTGCTTGTACTGCAGAGTGGCAAATTCGCTCCCATAGGTGCTGTTTCTATCTATGTGGAGGATCCTAACACCCTTGTTTTTGGACAGCATGCAGCTGATGGCTGTCTCTGTCAGCCCAGTCCCCAGGATGATGTAGTCGAAGACCTCCGGGCTTTCCTGACCCTCGCTCTGCATCTTGTGATTTGTTTTGTTCAGCCAGAAAATATACAAAGCGAGAAGACGAGTTCCTGTCTGAGATGGATTTATTCTTGCATGTGGTCCTGCCGGAGACATCACATTACGGGCTAGGCGCTTGGCAAGCTCTAGAGCCCAGGGATATTGAATTCACAAGACGAGTTCTCGATGTTCTGCTCGGGCTCGCCCCTGTCCTCAAAGTCCTGGGGCCTGGGGCGGATCCAGAACTTGACCATAAAGTCTGCAGACCCGCTGGCTAGCACATGACCTGCAGGATGGAAGTACAGGGACCAGATTGTGTTTTCGTGCTTGTTGTCGGACACGGCTATTGGAGACTCGTTGAAGAAGTCCCAGAAGTATATCATTCCCTCGTTGTTTCCTGACGCAAACAGGTCGTTGAACGGATGCACGGCAATCGTGGTGACATACTTGTTGTGGTTCTTGTATGTAAACACCTCCTTCATTGTCCTAATATCCAGCATCTTGATTACCTGGTCCTTCCCGCCGCTCAGGAGATAGTTCTCCTTGTAGAACTTCAGGCTCAGGATGGTGTTTTTGTGGTAGTGGAATGTGGTCAGACACTCGTCCTGGCGGGGGTCCCAGAGCTTCAGGAGGTTGTCCTTGCCTCCCGAGGCTATGAGAGCCTTTGCAGGATGCCACTGTGCCTTTCGCACGTCCCAGTTGTGTCCAGAGAGTGTGCGCTCGCACCTGGAGAGTATGCTGTCCCAGATCTTGATGGTCGAATCGTCCGATGCACTGCAGAACCTTGTATCGTTATAGCTGAAGCACAGGTCCTTCACGCCCTCATTATGGGCTTCGATGATCTGAATATTGCTCATCGACGGGTTCCAGTACTTGATAATCCCCAGATTGTCGCTCGTGATGAGGAAGGAGGACGAGGGCGACCATACCATGGACCGTATGGGCGCCTCGTGGGCCTGGACAATTGTATCGAAGTTGAAGCTAAATCCGTTCCACATCGTGATTTCGCCCGAGCAGCTCCCGCTCAGGAGCCTTCTTCCGTCTGGGTTCCACACAATTGCATTCACGGGGCTCCTGATCTTGTTTATACTCATGTGGACAAACTTGTTTGTGACAGCGTCCAGCGACGAGCTCTCGTCCGGCGAGGGCATGTTTAAAATCTGCGAGCCAAGATTGTACTTGGGATTTTTGAAGGGAGGAAGAAGAGGAAGATGTCTCTGGTAGATGAGAGAAGATGAGTAGTCGTATATCTTCCGTTCGTAGATCGGCTGGACACGCTTCCCGTCATAGACAAACTTTGGATTCTGGAAGCGGGCGTTGACTATTTCCTTTATGTTGATTGGATTGTCATCGACCATTTCAGGGTGCAGAGCGGAAGAAAAACAAGTAGAAACGGAGTTATCGGTAAAACATTTATTATACCCAAGGGCGTGGGGGAACTGCTGCGCATTTACAGGCAGAGGGACAGATCCTGTTCCCGTGCTACTTTTTGCAAAATCTGGACAAAGCATGCCGTGGCTCCTCATCGCCCTCAAAGTACCTTCTTCCTGTCTCCTGGGGTGCCGTAGATATCTTCGGCCTCTCGAGGTCGCTGAGAACCGACTTCATGGAGATCATGTCGGCTGGAATCTTCTCAAGAAGCTTTCGGACCTCCAGATTCTGCCTTTCTTTCTTGCTCATAAACGGTGCTGTCTCGTTGCTGTCATAGACAGAGTCTCCAGATCCCGGGACCACAATCGACGCTATGCCGCCCCCGTGGCCAATACTCAAAATATCCTCGTGGTTGCAGAACTCTAGCGATGATATGGGCCCAGGTGCTCGATGCTTCATATAGACCTTCTCAAAGTCCTTCAGCACGACAATTTTGTTTGCATACCCCGTGGCAAGTAGATTTCTCTGGCTGAGGGCCGTAAAGTGGACATTTGTTCTTGTAGGAATGGTCTTGAGTGGCTCATATGTGTTTCTAATATCAAAAACCTTGATCTTGTTGTCGGCCCCTGTTGTGACCATTTTCTCTCCCGCTCTGTCGATTTCTATGGTGGAGATCGCAGATTTATGGCAGTTGACCTTCATCAGATAGGACTTCTGAGAGGGTGCCCAGAGCGACACCTGTCCCCGCTTGGATCCCAGATGGACCACCGCATTTGCGGGGTTGCTCTTGATAGCCGTTGGATGCTTGTCTCCGATAAACAGGCTGGCTGCCACCTCCCCGGTACTGACGTCTAGATAGTTCATGAACCCGTTGTCTGTGGCTCCTGCAAGAAGAAAGTGGTAGGGTAGAAACTCAAGCATTTTTGTGCTTTTCAGGTCTCTTACTGCATGCAGCTCCTTTCCTGTGTTGTCGTATACAAAGACACAGTCCTTCTGGGCAGTGGCAAGGTAGAGCTCGCTGTGCAGATAGCGGGCATCGTGGATCTGGTCCTCCAGGTCGATCTCAAAGCACATGGTGAAACTCTGTGTGTTAAAGGCCGACAAATATCCCCTGGTGTTGTAGATGAGCATATGGCTTCCATTCTGGGTATATCCGCATCTGAATGGTCCGTTGTCAAGAGTCAGACTGAATGCCCTCTCCTTGGTGTACAGATTCACGTTTCTCTGTATGTATTCCTGCGTGTGCACTAGCGAGTCGTGCTGAGACACGTGTGGATTTAGTATGTCCAGCATTCTTATATCGGCACTGTTCTCACTCGCAGCCTTGTGGAGCTGCTTGAGATTTTCTTGTACTTCTCGCTTTGTCATACGGATGCCAAATTTTTGTAAGAAATCTGCACCAAACGGAAAAATTTTATTGCAGGGCGGTGCTCTACAGGTTGTCTGGGAACACAGGCACAAGGGATGTGTGTAGGCCCCATGGCCGACGGAGGCTCTACTACTCTTTTTCGTAGTTGTATGCAGTAAGAATAAAATCGCAGCTTCCCAGCTTCTTAACGGTATCCCCGATTTCCACGACCATCCCATCACCAATGTGCGAGGAGTCGCATTCGTATATGGTGTCTCCCATGCGAATGCCGAGAGTGCTGTCCCTAAATACAATCAGCGAGCACCCTTCAAACGTATCTGGAAGATTTAGAATAAACGGGTGGGATCTTATATCAAAATCCTCTGGAGCAGAGAACGTCTTCGGGGCAAAGACACCCCTGATTTGCTGTGCGAGCTCATTTCCCTGGTCAAGATGGCCCTTTGTGTCCTCTGTCGCATCTATGGTCGGGCGTTGCGGAGATGGTGGCTCCAGTAGCACCTTTGGCTCAAATTCTATCTTTCTTGCTTGTCCTTTATTTCTCCTGTTCATTTTACAGCTGGGCCCCAAAAATTTTGGGAAAATGGCTTGTGGCTACGCAAGATCGGAACCTTGTGCTGTATGCCACTGGTTCTCGGTGCGTCTGACGGATCCTCAGGCCGAGGGCCATGGATTCTGTTTTCTCAGAAATAGCATCTTGAAGCAGGGTGCCATCTATCTAGTTGACTATGGGCCGGCACCACATTCTCCAGGGATCAGTTTGCAGACCAGATCTTTGTGGCTCTCATTTTCAACCATTTGCATACCCCCAAATGTTTACATTCATCAACCTATTTCTTTTTGCCGCGGCATCAAAGCTGCAGGACTGTCTCCTGAGGGACTGTGACGTGCCCCGAGCATTTACGATGGATGTTGTCGAGCCAATAGACTATGCTCTGAAGTATTTTCTGCACAAGAGATTTGGACACGATCTGGAGGCGGCCTCATTGTTGATTCTTGGGGCTCCAAGAGAGAATCCGTATGCAACCCTCATTGCGGGTCGGTCTGTGCCACAGGACAGTATGTTCCAGTTTGCGCTGACAGTCAGAAATGCCCTGCTCCGGAATGTTTCGGGAGAAATAGCAGACAGGTTTTTTGCAAACAAATTCAACTTCAGGGAGCTTTCCCAGCTCTCTAACCTCAGTAAGGAGGAGGAGATCAGAGACATCCTGGTCAACATCTGGGCTATGGACAAGACCATCCTGTCCAAGTTCTACTACTGCCTCGAAACAAGAACGATCCAGCTCGGCAAGGTGATACGCGAGCTTGAGTATATAGCAAAAAGGGGCGAGAAGTACGCGCATATCCTGCTTGGTCAGGCATACCTGTATGGCCTTGGGGTAAGCAAGGATCTGGACAAGGCTCTTGAGCACTTCTGGTCAGGAAGGTCTGAGGGTAGCTCGAGCGCACTGACAGGTATTGGGCGTGTCATGATGGACGAGGAATACAAGGACAGTCATAGCGCCATCAATGCATTCAAGCTGGCCCTCAACGAGGGAAACGATGCCGAGGCCAACTTCTGCTTGTTTCTGCTGACCTCTAAGGAGAAGGATGGCGAAGCGGAGTTTGACCCCCACGGGTATCTGCGAAATGCAGCATACGCCGGGTATCTTCCTGCAGTACACCAGTTTGCCCTCCACTATGCTGACCAGAAGTTCTACGACGCATCCAACCACTCTCTGATGAGCGTGACCCAGTTCCACCCCACGTTTCTGGAGCTTGACTCCGTGGCTGTCGAGGCATATCTGTCCAAAAACTACAGGCGCGCCCTGATGATATACCTCTTTCTGGCCGAGTTTAACCTCCAGGTGGCTCTGAAGAATGCCGTCTACATCTTGGAGAGGCACGACTGCATTGAGAACCGGGACTCCATTTTGTTTTCCATCTATGGGACACTGGCTCAGTCCCAAGTGGAGTACCACAGACATCTGGGAGACTGCTACTACTATGGAAGAGGAGTAGAGAAGTCGTACACGCATGCTATCGCGAGCTATCTTGCGGCAAGGAAGGTTTCCAGCGAGAGTGCATACAACCTTGCCTATATGTATGAGCACGGCCTTGGTGTTCCAAGAAACCTCCGGCAGGCCCGCCGGACGCTAGAGAGGTATCTCAACGAGGAGAGGACGTATTTTGTCCGGTTTTATGCTCTTGCTCGTGTCTACGCCAAGATTGCATTCTGCATCCACTATGTCGCCACCACCGTCTCTGCAGTTGTGCTTGTGGCGATCTCAACAGCATATGTACTCAAGAAATAAAAGTTTAATATATGCCGGGGCTTTTTGTCCGTGGGGTAGCAGTGTGGATGCTGACTGTCACAGGATTCCAAGGACAGAGGATTGTGCATCGCTCAAGTTGAAAAAAGATTTTTAAAATTTCCGCCATGTCTCCTGTCAAGGCCGAAGGCCAAGTCAACATTCTGTTCAAACATCTTGGGAAGGTGTTCAGTGTCTGGGCCAAGAAGGGACAGACTTTGTTGCAAGTGGCCCATGCCAACCATGTCCCTCTGGAGGGTGCCTGCGAGGGGAGCCTGGCCTGCTCAACCTGTCACGTAGTCTGTGAAGAGTCAGTATTTCGGCCACAAGAGATAACAGATAGAGAGAACGACTTGCTGGATCTGGCCTATGGGCTGCGTCCGACCAGCCGCCTTGGCTGCCAAGTCAGGGTGGACGACTATATGAACAACAAGGTGTTTGAGATCCCGAGAGCAACGAGGAACCTGGCCGTAGATGGATACAAGCCACCCCAACATTGACCGCGACTGACTGTCATAACATTCAGCAATGAGATACATGCCACTTCTCGCCAGAATGCCACTCTGTGCAGGATCCCGGGCCCATACTGCTATGAGAAGTCGATGGAGCAAACCTGCTTCTCGATTTTGGCAAACAAATTTTTAACCCCAATGACGAGACTGTGTGTTTCAGCCTGTGCAGTCGTCAATGGGCTGCTCAACAGCTATATCAGCCATAGACAGTATGCCAAGCTTGGGGGAGAGATCCCTGAGAATGCCAAGAAACTCTTTTCCGACTCCGAGTTTAAAAAATCGATTGAGTATAACCGGGCCAAGCTCCTTTACAATCTTTTCACGGGTGCCGTGGGTACCCTAAAGGATGTTCTGATACTCAATATTGTCAGGGCGGTGTACTCTAGATGGTTCGCATCGGCGAAGGGGGCAGATGCCATCTTTATCACAGCATTTATGTTGTTTGATCATGTCTATGAAATCCCGTTCAATCTGTTTTTCGACTTTGTGATCGAAAGGAAGTTCGGGTTCAACAACAAAACCCTGAAGGTTTTTGTCATAGACTTTTGTCTGAACTTTGTGCTCACGGGGGCCCTTACCTTTCCTGTCTCCAAGCTAGCATTCTACATTGTCTCCCGGTATGCCTACTTCTACTTCTACCTGTGGGTGTTTCTGGCACTGCTCCAGATCTTCATAGTGATCATATACACATCATGGATTGCTCCTCTCTACAACAAGTTCAGTCCTCTTGAGAACGACTCGCTTAGGACCAAGATCGAGGGGCTGGCGGAAAAGGTTGGCTTTGCTGTCGGAAAGATTTCAGTGATGGACGGGTCCAAGAGATCGGGGCACTCCAATGCCTACTTCACTGGGTTTGGGAAAATCAAGAAGATAGTGCTGTATGACACGATTCTCAAGCAGCTGGACGATAGCGAGGTTCTGGCTGTGCTGTGCCACGAGCTCGGGCACTGGACACACTCCCATGTATTCTGTCTGGTTGCTACCGGGATTGTCGAGCTGTTTGTGTACCTCTACATGTTTAATTTCTTCATCAACAGCTCCTCAAGCGACTCCATCTCCATCAAGTTCATTGAGTTTAATAGTCTCTTTGCCTGTGCCGCAATTCTCATCAAGTTGCTCAGAAATCTTCTTGTCAGGGCATTTGAGAGGCAGGCCGACAGATTCGCCGTCAGGCATGGGTTTGGGAAGGATCTGCAGAGTGCTCTCGTCAAGCTCCACTCCGAGAACAAGTCTTCCCCTGTGGTGGATACCCTCTACTCTGCGGTGCACTATAGCCACCCCCACACGCTGGAGCGGCTCGAGGTGATTGAGCGCGAGCTCAAAAAGACGCAATAAAGTTGGTTTATGTGCTTGGTCCCACTGTGGCATTTTGTCTTGGGCAACTCCTTGAGCTCAGCGGCTCCCTTTGTGCTTCCCTGCATGCCTTGTTAAAATTTTTGAGAAAATTTTGTGCTGTCGGAAATTTGAGCCGAAAAATGCCACCCCTCAATGGGTAACAAGTCTGCGAAGCTGACCGGAATTAGCTCCCAGCTTCCGCTGGCCATGAGGACAGGAAATTATGTTGCTGGATTTGCACAGACTCTCGAGAGCGTCATCAATCAGACTGCGCTCTGCCTTGTTATTGCGGCCAACCTACCTGAGGACATGAAGCGGCAGCTGGAGTATTACTGTGTTCTTTCAAACACTCCAATCAAGTTCTATGAAGGAAGCAACAATGAGCTCTCTGTGCTGGCAGGCCTGAAGTTCCGAACATCAGTTATCTCCATACTAAATCAGGGTGAATCTGACTTGGTCGAAGTCAAAGAAAATTAAATATTCCTACCGTCGCCTCTGCTGTTCTTCCTGAGCTTCCTGCTGCTGTGGGGGCCTGTTTCGTCGCTGCAGTGCTGCCCCTGAAAAAGGGAACACATCCAAGAATGGTTTCTGCAGCCGTGCTTGTGTGTCGTGAGCCCGTGGGTATTCTCACTGCACGCGCTGTTCCCTCCAAGGATGCCGCCTTGCCGTTCGAGTGTCCCTCTGTGCGGAAAACTTCTGAGTTTTGTTTCCTGCATCCCTAAAAATGCAGAAAGACAGTGCGCAAACAAAGAAGTCCATCAAGGCCCCGGACCTGCCGGCCGAGATATATAGGGACCAAAATCAGAGCGTATCCTACATTACCTCCAACCCACCCCCGTTCTTGTCCTCGACAGAGCGGATTGTCACTGAGAAAAACAACTCCGATCCTAGCTTTCTCCGGTCGACAATGTATACTCTCCCGTCGTCGGAGTATACTCTGGAGTCCTGCGAGGTGCCGCTTGCAATTGTTGTGACGCCCTTCAATGACAAGGGAGCATACAATCTATCCGCTGGCGTTGATTCCTGCAGGTCTTGCAGATCGTACTTCAACTGCTTTACTGTACGCGACTCTATGTCGTGCATTTGCAACAT
Organism: Artemia sp. Kazakhstan ARC1039; assembly: GCA_029168905.1. Lineage (NCBI taxonomy): Eukaryota > Metazoa > Arthropoda > Branchiopoda > Anostraca > Artemiidae > Artemia > Artemia sp. Kazakhstan ARC1039. The sequence continues at coordinate 25,323 of JAQQPU010001992.1, read as the reverse complement.
ATGCCAACAAAACAATAAGGCTCAGCCAAGGCATCAGGAAAATCTTCAGTACAGCTCGTTTGAGGCACCTTTCCCGTCGTTACCCACCCGGGCCCCGCGGTTCCGGACGAGAGATGAAGGTACGGCCGGAGAACTCATCTACCCACAAGTGGGTGCTGTTCAAAAGCCTGCGTTTGTCTTCATTTTTGACATGGCCTCTGCTTCTCTGGTGGCCAATGCCCTGGAGGCCATTTTGTGCTTAGTGCAGGATGAAGGTTTTCGCTTCCTGTATGAAAGCGTGGGATTTGTTGTGCTGAATGGGGACGTTACCTCGTTTTCCTGCTCTAACGGGACGCTGAAACTCCTCAAGATGATTGGGGGCCTTCCTTTCATTACACCGAGCAGTCTTATCCCAACAGCAGACTTTGACTCTATCTCAAAGATTGTTTCTGAGGTGCGGAAGCTGAGGGATCGGACTCCACCAAAGACAAGGTCGCTTATAGATGCCATAAAGCACATTTCGTCCTTCACTGTCGCGGCGAAGGTGGCGATTTTCTCATCTTTCCCGTGTGACATCAACTATGAAGATGTTCTTGGGGAGGTGAACAACTGCTGCGTGAATTTATTTACTATGCACCAGGAGGAGAAGGCGGGTGCTAGGCGCGGGACTTCTCTGGAACAACTTGCCTTCTACTCATCTGGGTCTGTGCTCAAGTACATGCAGCATGAGCTCTCTGCCCTGAAGACCGATATCAATTCTATTTGCCTGGCCAGATCGGCCTTCGACGTCAGCATTACGCTCAAAGTGTCAGACAATCTTGTCAAGACTGCTGTGATCGGGGCTACGCTCAGGGATAACATTACCAGCTGCCATATGAACCACATGGACAGCAACACGTCCGTGATGTTTGGGCTGTCCATGACGGGCGTCTCCAAGGCAACCAAGTTTGTGCAACTGCAGGTTTTGTTTACAGACTATGATGGATCGCGGAAAATGAGGGTGCTGAACCACTCCTTCCCGACTGGCACGCCATCCCAGGTCTTCTCATCCCTGTCGTTTGACACGCTGTTTGCAGCACTGGTCAAAATGAACGTTTTTGAGGACAGCTCTCTGGAGAAAGCCCTGGTGGGATCGCTGGTCTACTATAGAAACAAGTGCTCCAACAATACCTCTCTGTCACAGTTTGTTCTCCCAGACAGCATAAAGTGCCTGCCTGTCCTGGTGCAGTCGTTCTACAAAAAAAACCTCCCCGAGAAGGCCAAACTCGTCGGTTTCAATGTTGAGCAGATCCTAAGGTATTTCTATCCCCGGCTGATTTCTCTATCCGAGTATGCCATTACCTCCAGCTTGATAGCCACAAAGAACTTGAGGCTCTCGGCCAGCAGCCTAACCGAGGATGACATCTTTGTTTTGGAGAACTCACAGAAGATTTTTATATACGTCCCGCGATCTGCTGACAGAGCACTGGTGGAGAGGCTCTTCGATGTGGACTCGACAGGAGGAGCGGTTGTAATCCAGTCTGATGGCGAGGAGAATGCGATTTTGAACGGGATCATCGGCGAGATAAGGGATCACTACAACCGAGAGATGGATGTGAATGTGTGCCTTGCGGGAGAAAGCGTAAACGAAGCCGAGTTTCTTATGTTCATGGTCGAAGATGCCATCAATAATGTGAGTGACTATATCGACTACATTTTCAAGCTTCACTTTGAGGTCCAAAAGAGGTAACAGGACCCTGAGCCTGTATCGTTTATGCTGGTGAACAGCGTCCACCAGATATTCTGTTTGTGGGCCAGTAGGGCACGGATTGTCTGCCTGCTACATCCAGCACACTCCCTGGCGTGGGCTTGCGGGATAGCCCCTTGCAGATCGTGCTGTTGCTTTCCAGCCAGATAATTCAAATAAAATTTTGAGCCCCCTATCTTCCGCCGTTTTTTAGCAGCTCATGGGAAAACTACAAAGTGCAATATTGTGGACCATCGTTGTCATTATTATACAGGTATTCATTGGGGCGCCGCCCATCAAGCATTCGTTTGAGCAGGCGGTTGTTTCTTTCTCCTTCCGAGCCCTAGATCTAAGCAACACATGTGTCCTCTTAGTTCTGGTCTCCATCTTTGCCCCTACTGTTCTGATGGTTGTGCTGCTGCACAGCATCTACAAAACGCGCTATAGCCTCAGGGAGCTGGTGAGGACAGTTATCCCAAATCATATTTTCTACGGATACTTGACACTGTCGAGCATGTATGTTCTAGATCTTATCCGTGATAAGTACTTTGCATCATGGTGTGTAGACGCCGAAGATGTGCCTAATGGTTGGAACAAGTATGTTCTCCACTTTCTCCTCACTCCTCCTCTGTTCGTTGATTCGATCTACAGTGTGGAGGTCGAAAGAATTAGGACTGGAAAAAAGGAGTACAATCCCAAGGATTTAACATTCAACCCGCGCTTGCACTATATAGCACAGGTGATATTCGGCGGATACGTGTTCTATGCCCTCCTAGTCATTCTGTTTATCAACGGCGACTTTGACTTCACATTTGCACACATGATCAAATACAAGGACCCAGAGAGAGCGGCCCAGATTTTCAGCCACATCAAGCGTCTGGTGAGAGAAATCATCTGGTGTGTCTTTTCCTCGCTGTTCATGGGGCTGTTGGACCAGAAGCTTTCCTTCTGCAGCGACTACGACGCGGCACCGCCAGCAACCTAGATTTGCACAGGCTGGGCTGTAAGAGAGTAACAGGATCATGGGATGGGGCACAGTGCCCAGCGGAACGCCACTTGCTGTCATGACATGTGTATTAAAGTGTTTATTTAGATATTTTCAATGGTTCCGCCCTCAGTGCTCTTTGAAAGCGAAGCGTGTAGCAGGATTAGGACTGCCGAAACAGAGGAGGCCAGCAGGACTAGCAGAAAGGCGTAGGCAATGCTTTTTGACATCAGTATGAGGATTACATTGAATCCAATGCACCCATACAGGGCATATGTGGGTGTTACTTCAATTTCCTTGATCTTCAGCTGAACTGAAGCTGTATAGAGGATGGTGCCGGAGCACACAATGGGGATAGCAAGGACTGGGTGCGAAAGGAGCACCAATGTGAAGAAAAGGCCCCAGACAACAAAATAGTAGAAGGCGAACTTCGGGATATTCACTTTCGACTTGGCATAGGCCTCGTCCACAGAGCCCGGAATTGTAAACTGATCGAAGCTGAGGAACTCGGACACTGCTCTTTTGTTTTCATAGGCCTTGACCAAAAAGTTGTAGTGCCCCTGGTCGTCATGGAGCTCTCCCTGCATTTAAAGGGGTGTTTCAAATTTTTTTAAAAGGAGCTTGCTGAAACAAAATATAGAGGTGGTTAAAACTGTTTCACAAACAAACGGCGTCCCAGGCGGCAGCGCCCAGAGTCTCCTCAGACGGCAACGCCTCTAGGCCAAGCGTCTGTACAGAGCTCTTTATTGATCAGCAGCATCTCAGTCCATGCTTGCCCAGATCCTATCACAGACCTCGGCCAGGTTGTGTCCAGTGCATTCAATCATAAAAACATCGTTCTTTCCCACATTCTTAACTCTTGCAAACGTCTTTTGGTCCTTGTTGATGAATTCCACACCAAACCCTCTGATGATTTCATAGTAAAGCTCGTCCAGGGATGGATAGCTCAGGGATCTGATCTCATCCTCCATGCTACTTATGGTCCTTTCCAGCTCGTGCAGTTTGTTTTCCATCTCCTCGTTTTCCTGCTCGAGCTCGATGATTTTTCTTGATAGCTTGATCCGTTCACTGTTCTTCTTGCTGAATGCACCCGCATTCTTGCTTTGCAGCAGCTGGAGCCTCTCTATCTCGGACTCAGTCTGTTTGTTCTTCCGCATGGCCTGTGCAATGGAGTCTGCCATGGATTCCTTGGAGGCAGTGTGCGCCAGCTCCGACTCTCTCATGTCTTCATTGAGCCTGTTGAGGGTCTCCTTGAACGATGAGTTATCAAATCTTGCTGCCAGTTGTGTCAGCAGGCTCTTGACCTCCTCCATGCCCTCCCTCCGAAAAAAATTTGAAATGGGCCTGGAACAAACAGATGCCTAGGGCTATATCGCTGAGCACCATCCACAATAGTGCCCTCCTCTGTAGTTGCATGTGTGGATAGATGTCCAGGCTGCTCTGGCAGTAGGATTCTGTTCCACTGCCTCAACAGCAGCTGGTAAATCGACACTCGCGGAGAAAATGGGCACAGCCGCTTGAGACCACGGAGTGAGCTTCAGTTTTTGAGGAACCGACCCTTTTTGAGAGCTTCTGCAAAGAAGAGATACTGAACTCCACCAAGGACCAGCCTGAAATCCCAGACATTCTTTGGATAGACTTTGATCACGTTTCCCTCAAATATTACGGTCAGCGAGTTCTTTCTCTCCTCGACCACAATGCCCTCTCTTCCTGCGATCTGAATCAACGCTCCTGTCAGCTCGGCCTTGTAGAGAATATCGAGAAAGGCCTTTGGGGACAGGGCACCCTTCAGTTCTCTCAAGTACTCGGCATGCATCTGGCTTATTTCCAGAAAGTCCTCGTATTTGAATCTATCCTTAGCAATCCTCCTCAGCCCCTTCTCAGAGCGGAAGACTTTTGGCTCAAGAGGTGCTGTGCCGAATCTTAGGACAGCACCCTGATCCCTTATGGACCCGTTCTTGATCTTTGACTCAAAGTGGGCTTCTGCGCTGAACATCTTTCCCATACGGAATCCGGGGCGGAAAAAACTTTATTTAATGGCATTAGCCTCGCACATCCACGGGCTGGAGCAAGAAAAGACATGGCCGAGCCGGTGTCAGCAAGGAAAATCGAGAATGCCCTGCAGAGATACAGTGAGTGGTGGTACGGTCGCAAAAGGACCTGGACGATGCAGAGGATAGATGCGGTAGAGAGTCACTACTTCTGCCTACTTATTTCGGCTAGCCTCTCAGTATGCTCATTGGTGGGGAGACGTGCCTCCTCAAAAATGTTTCTCAGTCCAAAGGAGTAGTCGAAATCTTTTTCAACAACAATAGAAATTTCCGAGGCATCTATTATATCCTTATCAGCATGCCGTGCCAAGAGCGCAGATCGATTTATTATGTCTGTGATGACCTTTTCTGCATAGCTTTGCGTGTTCTTGACAACGTCGTTGTCTATCTTCTTGTTCGTGACTTTAAGGAGATTGCTCATGGGGAGAAAGTGGCTGTCCTCGCTGCCCATTGGGGACCAAAATTTTAGGCCCACAAAGGCCGAGGACTGATTGACCAGGCCAGTAGGCCACAGACGATGTCTTTTGGAAATGTTTTCCTCTGTACACAAAGTCCCCTATTTGGGGCAAAACCGCCAATAAAGTACGAAATAAAGCATGATGCGATCTACTTAGAGACTGTCTGTGAGAAAATGTGCAACAGTCTCCAAGGGCCTTAGCGGTGTATCACCACGGGATTGGCTGTTGGAGGCCGTGCCGTTTCCTTTTCCAATTGTTTCTTTTTGATTTAATAAATACAATCAGAGCACCAAAGAACGGTGCATCTGGCACTGGACTTTCAGGCCCAATCTCAGTTTGTTTCAGGCAACACGACCCTCCGTGTGAGTGCACAACCCCAAATTCCCACTTACGGTTCTATCTCTGAGTCACATCTAGGCCTACCTAACTACAAGTGCCGGGCTCACTGATTTTCAAACTTTAAATTTTTACCCAGCCAAACAAGTGATTATCAGATACCTTACATACCATTACCACTCTTCGCTACAATAAACCACCGGCGCCCGGCCCCTTTTTGTAGGAGATGCCTATACAGTCTCTTATCTGTAGGCAAGTTGATTTGACTTGATGCCGAATGTATTTCTACAAAATTTATCCCTGAAATCACCATGAATGTGTTATCCTTTTTGTCCCTAGGCCTGGCAGCAATGGGAATAGCGACGAAGCTTACAGACAAGGATGCCATATTGAATCATCCAGATCTGTTGTCTCCCACTTCTAACACCAAACTGTATGGAGGCACGATCATGGCGAGATCAATCCGTGCCGGATACAGTTCTCTCCCAAAAATACAGAACGCACAGTGGGCTCTTGTCCACTGCCAAACATCATTTTTGTTACAGGTGGATCCGATGGGCGTGTGTGAATTTGCTCCATCCGCTGTCTCTGGTGGACGGACCATCAATTTTGTTTCTGTGGAGACAGTCCAGAACTCGACAGTTTGCTCAAGAACAAATCTCATATTCTCGGCCCAGGGCACAGAAAAAAGTTTGGAGCAGCAATCACAGGCACCCAAGTCGCCGAATGGAAGCCCTATCACCAAGTATCTTGATCTGGGAGTGCAGTGGGCTGCCCGACAGGGTAAAAGCGAGCCGCTGTTCACAAGAGTCCTGGCTATCTCTGAATTCTATGAGGCTCTTGGGAAAATTTTTGACCTAAGGTATGCTATGAGTGGAAGCGGGGCGGTTTTTTCATTTAGGCTCCCCAGGTCGGCCAAATCAAAGGTAGAAATGAGCTACCATCTGGCATACTTGAGCGACATACTGACGGTCATGTGTGCAACAGAGCGAGCCGAAATATGCGATCTCTTCTGCGCATCGCTTGCACATGAGATGAGTTTTTTGAACTTCAGATATGCAGAGGGAGATGTGCTGACCTTTAGGGCCATCCAAAAGACCACGGAGGGGTGCATTACACGAGTCCTGGCTGAAGTCACCAATCCGAGGAACGAGCCAGTGTGCATGGTGTCCCAGACAGTCTGTCTGAAAAAACTCAGACCTAGCAACTGAGCCCTGCATCTGCTCAAAAATAAATAGCAACAGGCATAATCGGGTATTGGTCGGGCCGCCAAGCCATTAATATACTGGAGAGAATTAAGTTTATTGAGCTGGCGCTGCAATCTTGCTTTTAAGCCGGAACTTCTTGATGGCAGCGGAGCAGGTCATCGGATTGTCGCTTGGGCTCTCAGCAGAATTCTTTAGTGGAGAAAACTCCAGATGCCTGGGCACGCACAGCACGCCGTTCTTGGTTGTGTACCCGAAGGAGTCGAAAATAAACTTTTCTCGCTTAATGCCGTTGGGCGTGGTAGGCTTAACAAGCATTCCAGTTCTATCTGTGTACGGTATCTTTTTGTGCGCCTCGTGTAAGGGAAGGTCCTTATCCCCCATTCTCTTGACAAACTCAAGGGAGAACAGGTGGTTGCAAATGTTTCCGTAGATACTACTGCCACCCGAAGACCTGGACTCGCTATATTCTTCGACCCGGATATGCTGGCCGTCCTTGAAAAACGCACCAACGCTCTCATTCTCCAGAGCCTTCACAGACTTGCTGAGGACCTCGAGACTGGCCGAGTAGAAGGTCCCAACAAAGACCTCATCCAGGATGTTTGCCAGGACATTGTCTACCGAAATGACGTTGAAGGCATCGACCTTGTCCATGTTCTTGGCCTTCTTGATTGCATCAAAGAAGTCTCCATTGCCTACAGGGTTCCTGACTATCTTTCCGTCTCTATAGATTGGGTCCCTAGTGTTCATGTCAAGGGCTTCTATGCTGTTCTGCTTGAAGATATCTATGTCTTTGATGAATTTAAACGACCTGGATGCAAAGAACTCGCGGACCTGCTTGTCTGTGGAATCGCTGGTCATGACAAAGAGATAGATCTCGGTCCCATACCGTTCCTTCAAGTGCTGGAGCCTGTTCAGATGCCACTCGAATAGGGTGGAGCCCTCTACCTGGAATAATCCCTTTGGGTAGGTCAGCCCAAGCCTCGTGCCCTCACCTCCACTGAGGATAACAACACCCAGCCTCTTTCCGCTCTTGAGAACTTCGACTCCCTTCTTGAAGAGCTCCTTTCCCTTTCGGTTGAGCTTTCCATTTTCGTTGTACGGAGAAATTATATTTTGGTCATCCAAGGGGATCATAGCCAGAAGGTTTTCAGCCTAGTTATATCAAAAGCCACCAATCAGCTAAAAAGGGGAAGGAGTACCGGAAATTAACAATCTCCTTAATGAATAATACGCAAAAATCGTTATTTTTGCGGCATTTTCGGATCAGTGTGCTGAGCATGTTGCCTGCCACATGAACAGGTTAGGGAGGGGCTCCGCCATAAACATTACGTACTGCACAAGAAAGGGGCTTTTCACCAGCACATTCAATCAAGCATGGGACGTCTCATGTATAGCACAGCACTTATGAAGTTGGGATGCAAGTCTTCTCTGCCATTTCCGGCCCATCAGTTCTCTAGGGCTTTGCCACCTCGGATGGGCAACTTGGGCCACAAATATTTTCATCCCCAATGGCGCTGGAGCCTCTGAATGGACGTGTGTTTGTTTTTACCGGCGACATGTCAATCGAGAGGGATGAGGCGAAGAGAAAGGCCCTTCTGCTGGGTGCCAGAGTCACGGGAGCTGTTTCTTCAAAAACCACGCATCTGGTTGCTGGCACCTGTCCAGGACCCTCAAAGGTCCAAAAGGCCCAGGAGCTTGGGATTAAGATAATAAACGAGAAGGAATTTATGGAGATCGTAGAGAAATATAAGTCCGGGATGGTAAGGGATGTCTCAACATCAATACTGGGAAGGGAGGTAGATGCCTCTGGCACAAATGGCAACATTCCTGTCCAGGATGGCATGCTGCCATGGGTGGAAAAATACAGGCCACAGACTAGCGGGGACCTTGTTGGAAACAAGTCTGTGTACGAGCAGCTAAACAACTTCGTTCAGGGAAAGTCTGGATTCAAGGCAGCCCTTGTGAGCGGGTCCCCGGGGATAGGGAAGACCACGGCAGCCCTGGTTGTGTGTAAGATGAACAATGTGACTCCGATAGAGTTCAATGCCAGCGATCTTCGGAGCAAAAAGAGCATTTCCGAGAATATTTCTGGCCTCGTGAACAACTTTGTTATTTCAAGGGACATGAAGAGTGGCAGGAAGGTGGTGATAATGGACGAAGTCGATGGGATGACAAGCGACAGGGGAGGGATTCCCGAGCTGGTGGACATGATCAAGCGGTCGCGCGTGCCCATAATCTGTATTTGTAACGACAAGACCCACATAAAAATGAGAACTCTAGCAAGCCATTGCCTGGATTTACATTTTCGGAAGCTGGATGCCCGTTCGATCCTGCCGAGAATCAAGTACATTCTCCAGAAAGAGGGCAAGCATTTGAGTGACGGTGTTTTGAACGAGATAATTGCGAGCTCGAATGGCGACCTAAGGTATGTTCTTAACACAGTCCAAAGCATTGTTGGTAGGCATACAGTAAGTCTGGAGTCTATAGGCGCGAGCCTTGTCAAGAAGAACCCTCTGAAGGGGACCTTTGAGATTGCAGCAGAGCTGTTCCAGAAAAGAAGCATTGCAGACAAAACGGATCTTTACTTTAAGGACCACAGCCTCATGCCACTGTTTGTGCATGAAAACTATCTGAAGTGTACTTTTAGGGGCCCAGGGGACTTACTAGTGTCTGCAGAATCGATAAGCTTTTCGGATCTTCTTGATACGCGGATCCACGGATCCGAGCAGGAGTGGTTTCTGATGCCGTACCATGCATTCTTCAGCACAGTATATCCTCTGAACAACAAAACATTGCAGAAGAGAATTGATTTTCCCTCCTTTCTTGGACAGAACTCCAAGATGGCCAAGAACTCCCGGCTTCTTGGAGCAATCACTGCCCATTTCAAGTCGAAGATGACTAAGAGAGACTTTAGGATGTTTGCAGCAGACATTCTGTACACGAAGTTTGCAAGGTTGCTAGAAAGCGGGGATATTGACGGGTGCCTCGCGATCCTCTGCAAAACCGAACTCCTTAAGGACGACATAGTGAGCATAGGGGAGATTCTTGGTGTTGACATGCTCCGGGCCATCAGTTCGAAGCTCAAGAGCGCACTTACACGGGAATACAAGAAACTCAACAGGAGGTTACCCTACAACATCTCCAGAGATGCGGACAAAAATAATGATGACGATGATTTATGAGCTGTGTGCTGGCTTGAATAAATTAATGCTCTTTTTTGTTCATGCCAGTATTGGCCAGCAGCAGTTGTTCCTTCATAAAATTCCTCTTTTCTTGCCCTGTTCCAGATGAAGGATGTTGCTGAAGAACTCAAGTTGTTGAGAGATTCTGGAAACAAGGCTCCTCCAAGCCTCAAAGAGCTGGAGGCGATTGCGGAAAAGGTTTCCAGTCCTGGGTACAATAAATCTCGGCGGCTCCGGTCCGTGATCTCACGGCTCCTCCCCGAGTGCTATACCACATTCACCTTCAACAATGTGAACATAAAGAGCCTGCACGAGGAGACGCTGTTTTTTATTTTCTATGCACTCGCCGAATCCGACTTGCAGGTCAAAGCCTACAACGAGTTGATCCAGAAGGGGTATCTGTACAGCAGGGCCCTGGAAGGGTTTGTGTTTTTCGACGATCCGAGGAGTGCCGACAACAAGAAGAGGGATGTGTTGTTTTTTGATCCCTTCGAGTGGGAAAAGTGCACAAAAGAGGTGGTTTTTGATGACAAATTCATAAGCACCCTTGAGTCCTCCATCCCCGATGAGTAGCGCATGTGTGGATTAGCCTTGATCCATTTAAGTTCATCGCGCCGACGGGGCTAGAGTCCCAGCGATTCGATGTTCTGTACCAGCTCGTCTTTGTCGTCAAATATACAGATGCTGTTCAGCATTTCCTTGTCTGTTGCAATGTCGTCAATAAAGTATCTAAATTCGTCATCCATCTCCTTTTCTGTTTTTAGAGTGAATTTTCTTCCTATGGAATTGAAGACTCTGACTAGCAGCACGTCCGTCCCCATGCTGATGTCGGTGGACAGATTCGAGTCGTAGAGGGAGTATCCCATTACAATGTCCTCGTCCTTTACCCTCAGGTGTGTGGTGACATCGTGGAAAACAACCCCATCGTGTGTGATCGTGGCCTCAGTAAACATCCTGTCCACCGGCCTGGCATACACAACCCTATACTTTTTGAACGACGTTGACCGCATGGCGATCTTGAACTTGTCTTCGTTTGCAAAGTACTGCTTCGAGGTAACCTTGCTTGTCTTGAGTGTCTTTGGGTCATAAAATGTGACTGTTGACCGGACCTTTGAAACAAGGACAAACTCTCCGAGACCAAGGCTGTTGCTTTGTCCTATGTGAACCAGGTCGTCCTGACAGAATGGGAGAATCTCGACCGAAAATGTGAACTTTTTGTTGGCTGTGTTGTTGGCATCATCCTCGCTGATGAGCCGCGAGGAGTTGAGAACATTGGTGCCGCAATAGCTCGACAGGAAATCTACCATTTTGAGGGCACTATGCCTGGACAAGTAGTAGAAATCGATGCCATCCTTCCGCTCCTTGATGTTCGATGTCTCCAAGTGTGCCTTGTGCTTCAAAATAAGCTGCTCGATATAGAGAAATGTCCGCTTGTGGTGTGGCCTTTGTCTAAGCTGCACAAGGGCCTTCCAGTACTGCTTGGCTTCCGCTTTCATGCAGTCTGGGCACTGCATGTTTCTAATGCTGTAGTTCAGCGTGCAGCACTGTTCTATTCCGTCTTGCACAACAACGATCTCGACCTTCATTTTCTTTGAGTGTGCCTCTGTGTAAATAAAGTTTGAGTCCACAATGTTGAAGTGCTTTATGGACTTGTTGCGACTCAGAAGATAGATCAGCAAGTCCTGCGAGCCCCATGCAAACGCTTTCCAGCCCTTGGGAGGCACAAAGTATCTCTCACACCCCCGGCATGTTTCCACGAGCATCGATGTCCGTATGTTCTTGGTGAGGTCTGTGTCATTGTTCAGGCATCTCCCGCACATATTCCTGTGGTTTGGCTGTATGTCCACTCCACATCTGCAGCAGAGAATCATCTGGGATCCGCAATAAAGTTTTTAGATAAAAATTTTGCCAAAGCTGCAGAGACTGCAGGCGTGAGGATGCGCTCTTAGAAAAAATTTATTTCTGGAAGGCAGGACTCTGCAGGCTATAGATATCGTTGAATTCAGATGGCGAGGTTGCAATATTTAAGATGGAAAGAACAAGCTCGTAGTTGTTCCTGTTGGCAATTGGGCGTACGGCCTGCATAAATGCCTCGTCTTCCAGCTTTTTGCAATCATACTTCAGCAACTCTACAGTGTCTTCGCCATCTTCAAGATTTAGTACGAAAAAGCGGTCTAGGCAGTCGGGATGAGTGAGCTTTGGATCCTCACCAGAGACTAGAAGCTTGACAAACGGGAACATATCAGACATTTGCAAAAGCTGTCTCATGGCACTGTCGTCCAGCCACTGGACATTTTCAATGCACAGACAGCTTTCTTTGAACTGGATTATCCCAGAAGCCATATACTCTCCGACGATTTCATCCACGTGCTTTCTAGTAAAAAACGAAATGTCCTCGCTATACTTGTTGAATGCATAGTCGATGTCGTAGAGGCTGATCGAGACCTCACTTTCCTTTGCACTATGCACGGCCCCCTTTGAAAGTGGCACATATCTGTCACCTTCAAGGTCATATTCGTCCAAACGGCTCTCGCTCCTGCCCATTCTTTTCACAACACCCATGTTTGGCTCGATGTAAACCACATCGCCAATGCTGATCTGGCTGGTGACATCAAAGAGGTACCTGCTCAGCTTGAGCGACTTGCTGGCTCTGCTTGTTTTCAGGGTCATCTCGATGTCCTGCACGTTTCCCGCCTCGTCTCTCAGGACCTTGATCTCCACTACCTCTCCCTCATACACATCCTTGTGGGACTTGAAGTTCAGCATGACTGCGGCTCTAAAGCGGTCGACGATATTTTTTGCATCTCGGCCGTCCAGGGCAGTAAAGTGGAGTTTTGAGTTTTTTCTGGCAAACGAGCCGAGCGCCCTTAGAAGCAGAGGATTGGTGCTGCTGAGGAGAAGCTTGTTGATCTGGTCATTTGCAAGAAACTCTCTGATGGAATCAAGGGCTTTTGTGTTTTTTTCCAGAGAAAGGGTCTGTGTGCTAACTTGCAGCAGGTCCTTGGGAAGTTGGTGGTCAGACATGGGGGGCGGGTTGCGCATGTCTTTATGGTGCATAAAAAAAGAACAAGACGCTTGGGTAACGGGCGCTCAGTCCGGATGGCCTAATGGTAGGGCGTGGCTCTCCTAAAGCCAAGACTACGGGTTCGAGTCCCGTTTCGGACGTGCGTCTTCCTTTTGCAGCGGAGAGTAGTAGGGGAGACTAATTATTTAATCGTAGAATCTCAGAGGAACATAGTCAAACTCCTGGCCGATCAAGTCTCGCAGGACACAGTCTCTTTTTCCCTTCTCTAGCTGGTGACTGACGACTGCATCAGACCACATGGAAATGGACTTTTCGGTGCTCATATCGCTGTCGCTGACGTGGCTGTCCATCTTCACAATCATCTCCCTGATGAGCTTGAAGACATCCCTGTTCACCATCACATATGGAAGTCTCTCCATAAAGAACTGCCTCTGGGCCTGGCTGGTCTGTGGGTCATAAAGTCTATCGAGCTCTTTGACTGTGCACGAGTCAAAAAACACGAGGGATTCCTGGATGTACTTTTTCGAAGCATCTGCAAGCGAGAAAACATCGAGGTCCTCGGCTCCATAGTCCTCCTCGGCGCCCTCTCTTATTCTTTTCAGGTATACCTCCGTTTTAGAGCCGTTGCCTGGGGTCTCGAAAAGATGCCTAGTGTGTGTCACTTTGCAAAGAAACTCCAGATTGTACACCAGGGTAGGGGGAGGTGGTGCGATCCTGATGGTCTCAAACTGCCTAAATATCCAGTTGAAGAATCGGACACATGGGTTGACTGGCATGTCCTGGTCCTCAAATATCTGGGACCGGAGTATGTTTTCGAGATACTCCTTCTCGTTAGAGACCATTGAATCAAAGAGAATGGTGTTGGCTGGAAGTTCTTGCGCTCTCTTGTTTGTATTGGCGGTTGGTTCCTGGCCAGTTTTCTGTGCATTTCCACCACAGCATTTTCCCTTACAGCCTTCATCGTTATTGCAAGCCTCATCACAACGGCACGGGCTCTCGCATTTCCCACAACATTCTTTTCCCTTACAGCCTTCATCGTTATTGCAAGCCTCGTTGCAATGGCACGGGCTCTCGCATCTCTCACAGCATCCCTTGCTGCCATCAGACAAGGTGCAGTTTGTGCACTTGGTACAGGAATTGTCCTTTTTGCCACTCCCTGCCTCTGAGCATTTGTGCTTCTCACTGCATCTACAGCCCATTATTTGTTTTCACACAGAGCCTTTTGAAGCTTTAGGTGGTTTCAGGTGCGGATATTGACACAAAAAAACACAACAAATAGAGGAATAGTCATACTTCTGAATGCCACACTGCTCGGTCGCGGCTGGAATTCTGCATAGAAGCCAAACAGATTTAATTTTTGAGATTCATCTCCTTGGGGCTTTTTTGGTACAGATAGTAGGCCAGGCCGACAATACAGGCGGATCCAATAACTAGCACAAGCTTACTCATTTTTCTCTCCTCGCCTTTCACGTAAACCGGCTTGTTGACCATTATTATGCTGCTGCTCAGAATCCGGCTGACCTGGAGGGTTGCTTCGGAATTCCCAGAGAAAGAGGTTATTGATAGAAAGACCTCCCTGGGCATTTTACAGGACCCGTTGTACAGGATATATTCCCTCTCGGAGTTGTTGAACGTGACCTGGAGCATACCCCTTTTCTTTTCCATCCTTAGGCTCAGGTCTTCGGTGTTGGACTTTAGCGGCACCCCAGAGTGCCTTGTGCCCAGCCCATCAACAAACCTGATATACGGGGCGCCCTCTATATCAACAACCACGCCCACTCCATTGAAACTTGGGCTTCTTCCATAGAAGCCAGCCTGGTTCGAGGTCGAGTCCGTCAGCCAAAACCCGAATCCGGCATTTTTTCCCGCCTTGGAAATGTTTTGCAGAGAGAACTCAACAAGGATGCTAAAGTCCTTCGCCCGCAGTGCCTTCTTTGACTTGAGTATTCCGTAGCTATTTTTTGAGTTGTACCCTAGCTGAGTAAAGTCATTCCTCGACCTAGTCTTGACAACATACTGGTTGTCGAATTCAAAGAAGTCCTCCCTGCCGTTGGCACCAACATGCGGTGGTATCAGCGAGAACTCGTCGAGAAATTTGGTCTCCCATCCCTTTGACTTTGTCGAGGCTGCCAGGATTGTTGTGATGAAGCCAATAAGCATGGGCTAAAAATTTAGATACCTCAAATCCACCATCAACGGGGACACTATCTCTACCACAATATTGTCACCCAAGCACATGGTAGACAAGACCCAGCTAGGATTGTGGCGGTAGATTTTTTGATTCTTGGTTCCTCGTGCCTATGCCGCCTCAAAATGCCTCTTGTTTAAAAAAGCTCAAAGGTAGCATTGAGAATCTCTAGCTCGTGTTTCCAAGAGGTTCTGGGCACTGGCACCCTTTACTTAATGCATTCTCCCAGCCTCGGCACCTGGCGAAATAAAAAATTCTAAGTTTCTCAGCCCACGGATGAAGATACAGGAACTTAGGAACTATTTTAGGTTAGGGTTCACAGCAGTAATGTCTAGGATACTAATACTTGTGTTCGGGAAATACTGCTCACTACATAACGAGCCATACGACAAGAGCTCTCTCTTGTATCCCACTACGTCCCCATTTAGCTTTCTAAATGTGTGGGACTCAATACATTTTCTGACCATTGCAGAGAAAGGGTATCTTTACGAGCACTACCTGCCTTTCTTTCCACTACTCCCATATATCACCAGGGTCTTGAACTTCTGCGATCATCTAACCACAGGAATTATTCTGAACAACATCGCATTCGTTTTTTCAGCTCTTGTGTTGTACAAGATCTCACTGCTGAAATTCCCAGAAAGCACTTCCGTGACGGCAACCTTGCTATTTATTTTCAATCCTGCCTCTGTAATATTCGCCAGCTTCTACTCTGAGGCGCTGTTCACTCTCATTTTTCTTTTGGGCTATTTCTACACCATAAAAAACAAAATGCTCAAGGCCAGTGTGCTGTTTGGTCTGTCTGGCCTGTGCAGATCAAACGGCATACTTTTTGCCATCTTTATGAAGTCCATATATGTACCAATAGTGCTCCTCCCGGCAGCCCTATTCCAGCTTTACTCCTTACTCCTGATGTGGAAGGCTAGCTGCTCATTCCGGATCCTTGTCCCATATACCTACGTCCAGAGAGTGTACTGGGGCCAGGGATTTCTTAACTTTCTCACCCTAAAAAACACCCACTGCATACTGATAGGGCTTCCTGTGGTGCTCTATTGCGTGTATGTCCTTAAAGAGTTTGTCATTTCCCGCATACATCTTTTCCGCCTTGAAAAAAGAGGGAATGCAGGCCCAGTGCAGAAGCACAATCTCGTTCTGGGTGGCCACACTCTCGATGTATCTTGGGTAAGGGATACCCTTGAGTACGCCTGGCACACAATCTCATCCCTGTACTTGAACACCACACTCCGGGGATTTGTGGCAGACCCCTTCTTCTGTAAATATGCCGATCCCGTCTCCAAGCTTGCCATACTGCTTGTCCTAAAGACCGCCATGCTGGTGATTTTTATGCACTGGAACATGGCTATGAGATTTGTGTCTTTCAATCCGTTCATCTATTGGGCTGGTGCATTGCTGACGCGGACCCACTTTCATACAGTATGGTACAGGGTGGTGGCCGGATTCTTTTTTATATATGGCATCCTGTACGTTTTGATGTTCAGCTGCTTCTATCCGCCAGCGTGATTAAATGCCATATACCCCTATTTCCATCACCATGATCTCTCCTATAATTTTAAAACTACACTTTTCTCGCACCATAAGCCAATGGATGCACCGGCACATGGAGACAGAGCACCATTTGTCGCACATCTCTGGAAATTCTTGCTGATAGTCCTGTACTCAGTATTGGGAGCAGTTCTTTTGGGAGTAGCCAACGACATGGTAACAGTCAATATGTCATTTGAATACTTTTCAACAGGATTCCATCTGAATATGATCAAGGGGACTGCAGTTGGCGACCTTCTTGACAGCTATCCTGATTCTCGTGTGGTGTGGGCACTGACGTGGGGATTTATTGCCTCCTGGTGGGTCGGGGCTATCCTGGGATTCTTCCTTGCTCTGGCCTGCAGAATTGGCGGTGCCCCATGGATAGAGCCGGCACGTGCATGCATGGGAGTTGCCATCTCTCTAACCTGTACTCTGGTTGGTGTAGTACTGTCTGGACTGTATTTCCGCAATGTTGTTGCTTCCAAGACACTTGAAGATGTGAGATACGATCTGTCCAGCTATGCCTACCAGCTCTATAGGGTCCATGAACTTTGGGACGAAGCCACTTGCAGGAGGTATCTGCTGGTGTCGTACATACACAACACACTCTATGGTCTTGGTGGACTATTCGGCATTTTGGTCATAGTTTGGTTTGTGGTGGTGAGGTATCGAGAATCAAAAATGGCAGGAGTCTTGCAGCGAGCTGCAGAAAGCAATAGGGCAGCTCAATACACATAAACTCATTTCAGATGGTATATATTGTATTTATTGTTCCACAATGGTTTTCGGTGTCACAAAAAAATCAGTTTAACTACTAAAAAATATTTTACTGATTTTTGATAAATTTTAAATAGCGGTCCAAAGCAGATACCCATCGCATGTTTGACCTGGCTGTTGAGCTTATTCCGCATTCTGTTGCCATTTTCACCCTGATTACTACCATTGCCATTTTTGGTGCCACTGTAAGCGCAGCCAGTATCCGTCCCAGTACCTACATTTCCCCCATACTCGGTATCCAGGCCATACTCACAGTGATCATCGGTGTTCTTTGTATGCTAAAAACTTTAATTATCACACCCACCACTGTTGATATCGTCATCCTCGGCTCTATCATTGTCCAAGGGTTTGTGCTTTCCTATGCCAATAGATATGATAGCGGATCGCCTGTCGATGTAGACCAGTACAGAATTTCCATACAATGAAGGGCCTCTCTGTTTGGTAACAACAGGCTGGAGTTACTACCAAGTGAAATAATAGAACCGAGGGGTCTACAGACATTCAGCACCAGTAGTAGCAGGTTGACGGCAGTGCCATGTCCTCTGAAGGGGCCAGAGATCTCTAATGTAGCTAGATCTGCAGGGCAACGAAGAGGACGTGGGCCGGAAAGAGTTGCAAGTAGCATTTTTAGGCCTATGATACTCAGTGGGGAGCCCTGGAGAGGTTGAATAAATCTCGCGCTTCGAGCATTCAAGCATGGAGAGTTTTCACACTGCTGTTACCAGATGAAAAATAAGTCAATGGTGTGTCTGTAGCCTAATTTTCGAAAAATTTGTATAAATCCAACAATGGTGTCGTCCCCGCAATGGGGATCGCATTCTATTATCTGGCCATATTTTGTCTAATTATTGTATACTGGGGTGTCGGGTACGCCATTTTTGGTTCTGTGATGCTTTCTCCCAAAGGAATTCTATTTGCTTTAATAGATGACGTCTACTTGTTGCTAGGGACATCGCAAGACACCAGTTGGTACTCACCCGTCACAAAATACATGAATGGCCATCCTGCGATGCTGTGCCTCGTTGGCGTTGCTGTCCTTGGCACACTCGCTGCGGTGTTCTATTGTGGTGTGGCTCAGAGGCAGAGCAGGACCTGTAATGCGACTATAAAGTCCAGAAGAATAGGCGGGCTCATGACGCATCAATAATAAATGAGTTATCAATTAGCTCTGTGTTCCAAGAGAGTCTGTTGCAGAAGTACTATAAGCCTCAACAAATATCTAAATGGTGGGGTCATGAGATACTAGGAAGCACGTAGCCGGTCTTATCGAATTGGCAAGACGAGTGGTGGGCCAATAGGCCAAAAGGGGCAGAAACATAAATGGCGATGCTTTAAGGAGCACCATGAGATGTGGACATATTGTGCTTCTCCTGAGTGGAGTATGGACAACAGTACCCGATGATCTATCTGAAGTACAGGCCAGGATCCGTGAAGCAATTGTGAGCGAGGATCGCTCCCAGGTTAAACAGTGCATTAAAGAACTTGAGCGGACTAAGAAAGTTGCAGAGTACATTGATGAGGGTCTGATTATCGAGTCCATTAAGCACAATAATGGCATTGAGCATTTGTCGCGTGCGGTATTAAAAGCAGAAGAGCCCGTAAGCAAGTTCATCAACGAGAAGGCAATTATTAAGTCGCTTGAGTGCGAGTATGCTACGCAGGAACTGCTGGATGCGCTAGGTTCAGCACTGAATGATGTCCTTACTCCTTCAAAAATAGGCAATAATATAATATCTGCGGCGAAGCATAAGGCTCTTGAAGGACTTCTGAATGTAAAGGGAGAAAGAGAGCTTGTGAAAAAGTGTGTTGAAGAGAATTGCGAGTACGTGTATGAGTTGGTCAGCGCGGAAGGAACCGAGGATAGGGTGAAAACAACTAGTCTTCTCCTGGATGAAGGTCTGCACGATGCAGTGCTGGGAGCCATGAACCAAGTATCTCCACGAGATGCCAGCGATGCGTGGATCAAGGTCTTGCTGGCAAGGCTTGTCATTCCGATGTGGATTACCGTGAGTGGAGAGTATGCATTCATCAAGTCACTGGAATCAAAAGAACGGTCCTTTGAGTATGTGTCGGCAGTGGGAAGTGAGGAGAGCCACAGACATGGGCTACGGGAACGGATAGGAAGATGGTTGAGTGGCCAGAAGGAAGATCCTGGGCTCCAGGCCTGGAGACTGATTAACAAGTGGTAGCATGGAGGAGAAAAGGACATAATGTGGGAGGTGGTCAACAGCAAAGAAATGCTTGGGTCCATCATCACGAGCTGTGTTGACAGAACTAAGTGTATCTCACCAGGCATGGCCCGAATTCTGGAGGTAGGAGCACAGAAAGGCATTGACATACCTATTAACTCACCGGTGTGGACCAAGAAGAGTCTTCTGGTGGCTCTCAGCAAGTTGTTTGGAGTGGACATAATGCCCAAAGGTCTGGAGGAAGAGATAATAGGAGAAGGCAAACAAGTAGAACCAAAGAAGGAAGAGGACGAACGTGAGGATCCATATGAATGCCCCATATGCCACGACAGCCTTCAGGAAGACTTATATTTTATGCGGTGTGGGCATTACTACTGCAAGGAGTGTCTGGACACGTGGTGTAGCAGCCGTGGCTCTACTCTTGAGAATACAAAATGTCCAATATGCCAGAAGCGAGGAGAACAGTTCGAAACAAAAAAGGCGGAGGCCAAGAATCCCGGACGAAATAATGAACATGCGGAGCAACGCCAATCCTTTGAACAAATATGAGACACACATCAAGACATGTGCAGAAGCCTGGGTCTTGCTACCAACTTCTTGTGATGAAGCATTATTGCATCAACAGAGGTGGCGCAAGTATGAAATGTAAAAAAGTCACCCCAGCACTGCCATGTGTCTCGTGAATGAACACTCGCTTCCAGTGCCCAAGGACAGCAGATGTACCTGATGACCTGCTACAGCTCGTGAGAAAAAGAATCAATTATTTATCATAGCATTTTTGAAAATTTTGTATAAATTCACAGGTGGCAACCATCCTTGTAATGGAAGAGGTTGCCATAAATCTGGGTCATATATTCCTCGGAGTTCCCATATTTGCACTCATGTGGGGACTTATCATGCATGGTGGGGCTTTCGTAGTTGTCTGTGGCATAGTGTTTTCTGTACCAGCACTTGTCTGCTGGGCAATCTATGGCAACAACTTCTGGTCAACGCTTCTACAGTGTACTGTCTGGACCTCTTCTGCTCCAAAGCCCACGGCTAGCAACCCTGTGGAACTCTACCTTGTTTGTGCTGCTGTTCCTGCCATCGTTGCTGCGGTGATCTACTGTACAAGAATGGTACGATACAGAAATTGTGGACAAAACTGAGCCAATCTTGCAGAATAGGCCAGTTCACGATATGTCAAAAATAAATGAGTTACTCACCAGCCCTATAGCATTAGCAAGAAGAATGCCACCGAATGGAGGCAGGATAGTGACAGCCTCAAACTGGGTTTTACATTGCTCTACCTGTGGACCCACGCACAGCTCGTATGCCACTGTCTCCAGCAGTTGTGGAAACTGGTGCTTATTAATTTGTTTTGAAAATTTTATCATATCCAGAGATTGCCATGGCCCCCATCATGGAGACTATTGGGAATATCGGCGAGATTATTTGTGTCATTGCCACATTAGCTATTTGGGGCACTTATGTCACCTTTGCTGTGATAAACGGCTATGCAGTGGTGTTTACCTCCATTGACATTCTGCGTCGGTTGGGATGCACTGCTATTTCCTGGACACGAGGTTCAGATGCCTGTGTCCTGTGCCTAAGTACTACCCATGACCTATTCTATGCACCTATTCTTGTTCTAACACCTTTTCTTGTGGTTTTCTATCTCTACAAGAGGTGTTAGTATGTCGAGAGAAGAAGACAGGGGATGTAGTGTAGTCACAAGACTAAAAAGTGGGTTGGCCCGGCACTTTCAATCACAAGGCAGGGATCACATGCTTGGTTCTGTGGAGCAATGGTGGCCTGTCTCGTTGCTGGTGTGTTCTACTGCCACAAGCACCGTGTTGC
>JAQQPU010001991.1:35490-57553 GCA_029168905.1 Artemia sp. Kazakhstan ARC1039 | reverse complement strand
CCCCCCCCCCCCCAGATTCCAAAGTTCTAATTCAACCAATTTTCAGACATTACCTAAATCTTGCAACTTATTATCGAAATCTAGAATGGTTCAAGCAAAATCGTGTCTAGTACTATGAAACAATTATCAGGCATTACCAGAATCTTGTGTGGTATTATCAAAATCTTGTCTGATATTATCAATCACCTTACACTACACTATCAAAATCTTGCCTGATACACAAGAATCCTCTATTGCATTATCACAATCTGAAGTGGTATTAGCAAAATCATGCAAGTTAATAGCAAACCCTTAATTGCTAAAAAGCTAGACGAGCAAACTCGTTATTTGCGATTTCAATTACTAAAGTAAAGAATACTTTAGAAATCGAAATCGCAAATAAAATTCTATTCCTAGATGTTTTAATTATTCGTAGCTTCGATAAACTCAATTTTACTATTTACAGAAAACCAGCACAAAATAATATATGTTTGCATTTTAAATCAAACCACCCCCCACAAGTTAAAAGAGCAGTCGTAATATTCCTCGTCGATCGTGCCCTAAACATTTGTTCTGATTCCCACATCACAGCAGAACTAAATTTTATCAAAGACATACTTTTGGAAATGGGTATGCTATTTTATTTATTAATTGTGTAATTAACTGTAGACTGAAAAGACACTCCCGTAAAATTAATGATAGTTTACTATGTGAGATTTCTGACAAGCCCTCAAACATAATTTACCTCCCCTACATCCCAAAAATCACTACAAATCTTAAAAAAGGTAGGATATATCAAAATATCTGATTAATGAAGTATATAATAAAGAACAAATTATGGACTTAGTTAGCTGCCTTATTCTTTGAGGATCGTCTCTTACTATTCCAAAGAAGAAAAAGCCGTAGGCTTTTTCCTGTTTGTAATCCATTGACATTAAAAGACAATCATTTGAATAACAAACCATTGCATAGATTGGACTTAGGTATTACATTAGGGAACAAACTCTAGCCCATAGTAACTAAAGTAATAAAATTAAAGTAATGAGCGAACAGTAAAACCTATAATAACTGAATATTACTAAGAGACTAAAATTTTGTAATAAAATTAAATTAAGGAACGAAATGTAGCCCATAGTAACTGAAGTAATAAAAGTAATCATTATATACATGATTATTTTAATTATATCATATTAAAAGATGATCATTAGAATAACATCAGGGTTGCAGCTGTAGCTAGCAACCAAGTAAGAGACGATCACGTCTAATGTTAAGAAATATAATAACTCATAACTCCTAAATATAAAGTCAGGGCAAACAAAAAGTATACCATTAGAGTCGTCTTGTCCGAAACCCTTATATAGGAAACTTTCTATCTCTTAGCTTGAACAGCAGGGGAAAATATATTGGCTTGAAAATCAAGAAAAGTGGCAGCTACTACAGCATTACGCCTAAACGGCATCTTTTTTTTCCCTCTGATAGCTTGGCACTGGAACATCGTGGAGAGTTGCTCAATGGCTCATTTTAAAGAAAATTAATGGGATTAAAAATCTTTTGTAGTTAAAAAAATAATTTAAACAATATAATCAAATTTTTCCGCTAAAACTGCACTTTTATGGCCAATCTTGATGAGTACCAGCTATCTAACCACTAGTTACAAGCACATATCCTTACTATTGTGCCATCGGAGACTTATGAAAAATAAGTTACATATGTGGAATGATAATAAATACCTTAATCCGGGAAAACTAGAGTCAGATAAAAACAAGAAGTACATGGAGTTCTCCAATGGCTCATTTTGAAAGAAAATGCAAAATCTATTGCCATTTGTGATTAGAAAAACTATTTTAAAAATAGAATTAATTTTTCCACTAAAAACTGCATTCTTTTTTTCCACTCAGATAGCTGGGCACTGGAAAATACGTGCTTTTTTTTTATTAAAAACATTTAAAACAAAATCAATGTTTTTACAGAGAACTGCATTTTCATATAGTAGATAATGGATATCGTCATAGTTTTATTAGAACTATGACGTGAATAGAAAAACACCACATTATGTAGTTATTTCCGAAGACGTCAAGAAGTAATATCATTACGCCGTGACGTCATTATTATTATATAAGTGACCATAATAATAAAATAATGATATTAATATGGTTTCATCCAAGCCAGCAACACGTAAGTTAAAAGTGTTCGGGCCAACTGGGTGACAGCTATCTATTCTAACCATTATACCATGTAGGATCTATTAATTGTAGGTTGCAATCATATATGACATGAAAAGTGAATGCAATATTTATACACGTTTATCTTTCGACAAAATAATTTTATTTTATTTTAGTTCTAAGTTCAGGAGCGCTACAAGTTATTATGTAAACTACAAAAATATTTAGGCTGTCTGAGCAATAATTTTAATTTTTTAATTAAAAGAAGAAAAAAAACTGAAAATGTTTAAATTAGTTTTATTTTTTGTTAGGTTCTAACTACCCGACGTGTCATTTATTAAAAAAAAGTTCATTTTTTTCAATTCAGGATCGCTAAAGTTATTATGTAAGCTGCAAAAATATTGATGATATCTGAGCAATAATTTTAATTTTTTAATTAAAACTAGAAAATAAAACAAATAGCTTGTATATGTTGTATCTTCAAATTCATATGCTCAGAATAACAAAAGCCAAAAAAGAAAGAGCTTAAGACTGGCGTGGCCACCTAATTCTTATTTGGGCTTATTGTTTATTCATTTAGCTGACTTTGATAGACAAGACGACGATAAATTCAATTTAATAACTGTTAAAAGGGAGGATGGTCTTACAGCAAAAAGTGAAAAAGTTAAACAAAACAATCGATAATACCGTTGAACTATGGTTATGTTAACAAGGAGGAAAAACTGCAAGCTGTCCTGTCATATTAAATTATTCTAGCAAAACTAGTATTTAAATGAGATTTCCTTGTACGCGCTGACTAAGCAATTACGAATTTTTGTCTAAAAGATTCAATTTTTCGAATTCTGGATGTCAAGGGCAACCTTTGAAAAAAATCCTTATTTCTAAACAACTAGCTACTCTAATAGCAAAAAGAAACAAATAGTCGGGAGGCAATATTCAGGTTGTTTTTTATACTTTTGTGTACTTATTTAATTATTGAATGAGCAATAAAAATTATTGCTTTTCACTAAAAATTCTTTGACACTTATTTTTAAGTATACGGGAGCATTTTCCATATTATTTAACGACTGTATGAATTATAGCATTTTTCTTAGTTGTCAAAAGCTAGCACAAGTTATACAACTATTGAAGAAGTTATATAAGAGTTATTTCCATGATCATTTCCAAAATTGTCTTCTTCCAGTGGTTTGTAGAGTGTTTGAGCAGATAATTAGTACCAGAGCTATTCACTTTCTCGTGTCAAAGTGTCTTCTTTGTAGGCCCCTCTTCTGATTTTGAATAGGCATTTACTTACCATGCAGTGTTGCTTTTGGTGACAATTATTAAAGAGGTTGTGGATGCTGGTTGGAAATCTGTTTCATTTTCCCTCGATACTGTAAAGGTTTTTAATTCGGTTTATCAACGTATCATGCTTAAACAACCTGATAATCGTGAATTTCGTTGTGCTTCTTCGGACAATTGAAGCTTTTCGTTTACAACCATGATTTTTCTGTTAGCTCTGGCGGTACTCTATCAAACAAAAAGATACTGGTTACGCCGTACTACAAGGGTTTGTGAATGAGGTTTCCTTGTTTTTGACACTTACTAAAGATTTCCTTGGAGCTGTCGATGGTTTTCTTGTCAACTGAATCCTCTTTCAATGGAAACTTAAGTTAGTTTTAGTGCTCTTTGCAGATGAAGATCTATTTTTCAGTTGGAGCAAAGACAGAACAAAAACTTATGGAGGCAAGGTAAGAATTGGACACGAGTTTAAAAATAGAGATTTAATACCATCAATTTATTATTTTTATTTTATGGAAGAACCTAATATTGCTTCCAGTAAACCAAAGGAACTGAATCCCGGGAAAATTTCAGCCGAATAATAAAAGGTTGTCTTTATAAACAATAAAATAGTAAAGCCTAATGGTAAAACATTATGTTTATAAATTAGCAGATCAATCCCAAAGTTCCAAACCTCACATCGAGCTGCCTCCTTAGTAAAATTGAATGTGGTAAATTTTAGAAAATTGACAAAGGTGTTGGTCTGGTGGCTTTAACAAAGTTTTATATGTGTGTGCTGTCCACTCGCACCTTATGTGTTTTGACATTGTCTGGTCTAGCACTTTTTGAACGCACTTAGACCCGCGCAAAATGATTTAAACTTCTGCCACCTGAGTCCATTTTGGTGATAGCAAAGGTGCATCTGTGAGACACAGATTTCTTAAACAAAAAATTGTAATTTTACGGGGGATACCTAAGCTCTATTCAGCGTTACTTGTTTAGAAACATTAGTGTTGATTATTCCCAGAGGTCTATAGCCAAACTTCTGTAACTGGAAGTGATCTCCATGAACACTTTGGAACACTAAAAGTGTTCCAGAATGGAACCCCTCCTTCTAAAACTCAAATATTTTTTTCCTTCTGTTTTTTATGTTGAAACAGTTAGTTTACTACAAGAGTCTATCAGGTAAGTAAAAGGCTGTGGATATTATAGCTAGGATTACGAATTGTTTAATATGTTTGCGTTGAGCAGAATAAACTTAATTTGATTTAATTCATTTATAACCATCATAACAACAAAGGGGTATTTATACCCATGACGGAGTAACATAAAGGATAAGGAAAAAAGGCACTTAAAACAAATAGAAACATGAACATATGAACATAAAGTGGAGAACTTCGTCGAAATAACTAAGTCTTGAGATAAATTCGTCAGGTCGTACTTTTCACATATGTAAGTGTTAAGATTCCATTCCATGTAGGTAAACGTAAAAAAGTCTTCACATGATTAAAGAAATCATGACAGACGTGTATCGTATTATGGCTTAGAGGAGAAACCCTAGATAAAGGAAAGAGCAATTAATTGTGGAACGCGTGGAGAGTTAAATAGCGTTACTCGTTGAACTTTTCGTACGATGCTATAGAAGATAGAACGGAACCTAGATGCAAGAAAACCTAAATATAATGGATGTATATACAGTGCTGACGCTTTTTTTATTCCTTGATGCCAAGCTTTTCTGTTTCATACACATTTCTTCCAATGGACGTTCCTAAATATGTAAGATTTTCACATAGTGTGAAAAAAGTTTCAGGCAAAGTGATTACTTCAGCATCTCTTGTGCAATTAGGAATAACTTCAATTATTTTTCCAGAATTAAAACTAAATTCTAACATTAAAATTTCTTTCTATAACTTCATAAAAGTAATAAACAATTTATTTAAACATTCTTGCACTGCAAAAATATCTGCTTTGATCATATGCAAAACATGTTTAGCCCTTCTCCCCATTAAAAGCATAAAGTCAGCCCACCCTTCTGCTCCTTCTTTTTTACTAACTAAAAGCTTCCACTCTGTCCCCCAAGCCACCCCGAAATGTTGCAGATATTGTATATTATCAGCCTGGATGCGCATAACATCTTTTGATTTAGATCCGCCCTCTCCTTCTAAGTCAGAGTTTAATATTCACTTGCCATCCACTTTTCATCACCACTCCCCAAATTTTCAACTTGATACTAAAAACTAATTCTGAGACATTACACATAAGCCATTTTGATAACATGGCAACACATAGTATGTTTTTATTTGACTTTTTTTTATTGATTCTTTGTTCGCTCCTGTGGGAGTAACAGGTATTTTAACTCCCATAGGAGCTTATAATGCAAAAAAGTTTATAGATCAGAGACAAAACTGTTAGCCCCTCCCCCTGTAAAGAAATTGGAAACTTCCATTGCTTCACTCTCCGTCTTCCTTTCCTTAACAGTACCTGAAAGTTCCAACTTCATCTTCCAAGCTATTCCTGAGATACCGGAGATATACTATATTGATGACCTGGATACGCATGGGTTTTTCCATCTCTACCGCGTCTGCCAAGCCAAAATTTGAGATCCATTGACCTCCTCACGCACTCCCTTAACATTTAAACTCATTCCCAGAAAGCAGTCCCGAGATATGCCAAATAACTACAATTAGGTGTTTTAGATTCACACGGCGTTCCCTATCCACTTGTATTTTATAATAAAGTGACCTAATACATACAAGATCAACATGTCGCGTAATTTTGGACTATATTTTTGTGGAATCGAGCTGAAGGGTTTTAATTACTTTGAAATGTATATCCTCGTAATACTCTCTGAAAAATCCTATATCCCCACTGTACTTAACATGACGGTAATAGGGAAAGCTAATCAGAAATATTTAGCTATTTTTTTTTCAATGGAGACACCCTTGTTTGTGATGTAAGGTTTTTTTAATTATCACACAGGTGTAACAAATACAACAGATCCCCAGAAAAGCGTAACATTTTGCACTTATCTTCTTGAAAAAAGTTTTTAATGTATCGAATAATTATTAGTATTAAAAATAGCGCCCTCAAGTATAGAGCCCCTACTTCAATTACTATAGAGATTCTTGTCTCCATCTTTTAAACCTGGTTCTCAACATGTTTTACATGGGGATAAAACTTCAATGTTTCAGATGTTTTAACTGCCTGGGTCCACAATTGGACTTCCTGGCCTTTTATTCTTTCTATAATCATAGCCAAAAACGGCTAACCCTGATCTGAGGGTCCTAGCCCCTCATTCCAAATATATGATAATCCTAATCCATCTAAAACATTTTTTTTTATACGGCCACGATCTTTTACGTTTCGACCGTAGCATCTCCACATAAGCTGCTTTTGCTAACCTATCTTCTGACAGACTTAGAACTTATAGCCAGTACCGGATCGTATAAAGTACCGGATATATAAAGAACGATGTTGACACATTTTTTTTTGTTTTTTTTTTTTCTTTTAGACCAGGGCACTTCGTATTGAAGGAGTTGTCGTAGAAACTTAAAAAAAGGCTCATTCGGTTGGAAATTGAAACGGCTAGTGCCCTTTTTAATGATCGAAAGTGAATGGAGGACAAATAACCCCTTCTCCCACGCCTATCCTTTCCCCAAACACATTCAATGAAACTTTTTATTTAGCCATTTTGTTCAATGTATTTGGAAGGTCTGGAAATTACGTCTTTGATGGTGAAAAATCCCCCCCCCCCTAACCCTCATGGCAAGGGTTTTAAGCTACGTCCTGGGGGCATATAAGGTTTTTATAGAAAGCTTTGTCGTACAAACTTCAAAAAGGGTTCATTTGATTGGAAATTGAAAAGGCTAGGGCCCTTTTCAATAGTCGAAAGTGATTGGAAGGCAACTAACCCCCCTGCCACACCCACCCTTTCCCCAAGCACATTGAATCGAAATTCTGAAATAGGCATTTTGTTTAACGTAGTTGAAAGGTCCGGAAATTATGTCTTTGAGGATGACAAAACCCCACAGCCCTCAGGTAGAAGGTTGTAAGTTATGCGCTGGGGCATAATGTTGTCGCAAAAACTTCAAAAAGGGCTCATGCGATTGGAAATTGAGAGGGCTAGTGCCCCTTTTGATAGTTGAAAGTAATCTGAGGGCGAATGCCCCCACCCCTCCCACGCCCTTCATTTCTCAAAACCCTTCCGATCAAAATTTTGATATAGCCATTTTATTCAACGTAGTTGAAAAGTCTGTAAATTATGTCTTTGAATATGACAACCCCCCACAGCCCTCTCCGACAACCCCTCGATTTTTTTCGAAATAGTCCAAAGAACATATAATCATGCCTCTAGGATCGACACAACCCCTCATTGCCCTGGGGATAGGGTTTTAAGTTATACTATCAGGACATATAAAGTTTTTATGGAATGGGCGGTCGTGTAAACTTCAGATGGGGCTCATTTGGTTTGAAATTGGAAGTTATAGTGCCCTTAAAGTGATTAAGTGACTTGAGAGCAACCAGCCCCCCCCCTCCTCCACGCTCATCATTTCCCTTAACAACTCAAATCAAAATTTGGAGATAACAATTTCTTTCATCGTAGTTGAAGGGTCCAGAAATTACGTCTCTGTGGAAGACCCTCCCCCCTTAAATCTCTCAGGACAAGGGTTATAGGCTTTGCCCTGGGGGCATATAAGGTTTTTTATAGAAAAGGTGGTCGTATATGCTTTGGAGGGAAATCATTGGATTGGTAATCATAAGTTCTAGTGCCTTTTTTAAGAGTCAAAGTGATCAGAGTGCATCTACCCCCCTCCCCCCCCCCCCGCATATATAAGCACGTCATATTTTCCCGAGATGTATCCAATAGGTATTTTGAGACAGGCCTTTTGCCTTTTATTCAAAATAGTACACAGATCATATAACAAGGATTTTGAGGTTGATACAAACCACAAGAGCCTAAGGGCCAGGGTTGTAAGTTATATCCCTGGGTCATTTGAGGTTCTTATAGAGAGGATGGTTGTATAAACTTTAGAGTTGGCTCATTTGGTTGAAATTGGAAGTTCTAGTTCCCTTTTAAGGGTCAATAGTGATGGAGGTCCCCCCCATCTACCCTTCTTTTCGCCAGATGTATATGATTGAAATTGTGCGATGACAATTTTGTTTAAAATAGTCCAAAGAACATATAACAATGCCTCCAAGGTGGGAACATCCCCCAGAGCCCTGGAGCAAGGGCTTTAAGTTATGCCCGGGGGCATATAAGGCTCTTATGGAATGGGTTGTCCTATTAAATTCAGATGGATCTCATTTGATTTTAAATTGGGAGTTATAGTTTAGTGTCCTTTTTAAGAGTCAAAGTGATATGAGAGACCCCCCCCCCCCCCACTCCCATCATTTTCAATAACAACCATCAAACAAAGTTTTGAGACAGCATTTTTGAAAAGCTTAGTAATTATGTGTTTGAAGATGTCAAATCCCCCCCCCCCGAGGCCGCAGGGCAAGGGCTACAAGCTATGCAATTTGTTCTTTGTTTACATATAGTATATGTTACTGAGAAGAGGTATGTATGTTTGACTTCTACTTTCCCAAAATACAAAGGGCATTAAAATGAGACTTTCAGGGAACGTTTAAGCGAGTTTTGAACTACATCATAACATGTCAAAAGGTGTCTTTCATGAATGACTGAGCATTTTAATTTGGAATTTTAAGGAAATGATAAGGGAGATGATCAATTGACCAAAAAGGCAACATTTGCATGCTACTACTGCTACAAATACTGCTGCTTCAACTGCTACCAAAACTACTATTACTACTACCACTACTATCACTAAAACTCTAAAACAATATGTGAGGAAACGTTAAGGGGAAATTTGAACTAAATCAAAACATACTATGTGTACGCAATTTGTAACGGCCTATCATACCAAAAGGAAACTTCAGGGACATTATGATTGGGATATTCAGTTGACCAAAAGGCAAAATGTATCTGTTACTACTGTTTTTAATACTACTGCTACTACTGTTACTACTAATAATTATAC
Organism: Artemia sp. Kazakhstan ARC1039; assembly: GCA_029168905.1. NCBI lineage: Eukaryota > Metazoa > Arthropoda > Branchiopoda > Anostraca > Artemiidae > Artemia > Artemia sp. Kazakhstan ARC1039. The sequence goes on along the minus strand of JAQQPU010001991.1, from coordinate 48,114 downwards.
ACTATTACTGCTACTGCTGCTCCTACTGCTACCACTACTACTATGATACTAGTACAATTGAGGCTACACGTATGAAGGTGAAAATTTGACAGAATATGGAGGGGTAATGTGAACTAAATCAAAACAAACTATGCGGATGTAGATTGTCAAAAGGACGTATCTCAAGAAATGATTTGGGTATTAAGTTGAATCTTTCTGAGAATAGTTAAAGGGAAAGATCAATTGACAAAAAAGTAATATATGTGTGTCACAACTAACACTAAACACAAATGCACTAATACCGCTACTTTTCTTTATGCTAATACTGCTACTAAGTAACTCCAACTGCTACTTCAATTGCAACAACTTGTAAATTTTAGAGCACTAAGGTGAAAAGGGCGTCAACAGGGTGTCAACTACGGACATCAATAGTATTTTTGGAACAGCTTAACGAGTCAAGGTAAGATTCATGAAAGCAATGTTCAACTAACCAAAAGGCAATATGCACACGCTACTACCGCTAATAATACTGCTGCTACTACGGTTAATACAACACTAACAATATAACTACTTTTACTACCACCGAAACTACTGTGATAATAGTTCTATTAAGGCTAAGTCTATGAAGGTAAAATTTGAGAGAATATTGATGGCAAATTCAAACTAACAAAAGAGACTATGTGCATTTAGATTGTCAAAATAGCGTATCTTAAGAATTGTTTTGTGTATTTAGTTGGAACTGTCAGAAAACAATTATTAGGGGATGATCATTTGAACAAAAGGCAATATGTGCACACTACTACTACTGCTACTGCAACATTTATTTGTTCTACTACTACTATTACTATTGCTCTAATTACTACGTCTATCGGAACTGCTTGTAATAGTCAGAGCGCCAGATTCTGTATCTCGGTTATTTCGATTAGTACCCATGCTGGAAGGTACAAAAATGTTAAGGGAGGATCCTGGTTAGTCGACCATGCTGAAAACGAATATCGCAGGGCGCATGTTCGCCGTTGGGGCTTTTTGGAGATATAGGCCAAAATCACCAAATTTGGCCTATAATGGGGCTTGACGGTTCTAATTTTTTTTTTTTTTTTTTTTACAGATAAGAACGGTCAAATCCAGTGTACTCTTAAATCAATCGAAAGAAGAGACTTCGGGCTACACGAATATGGTTTTTTGTTTGTATGCAAAACAAATAAAAAAATAGTACACTGTTTACTGCAGTTTTAAAGAAACGTCAGATTTTTGTCAACAAATTTCTAACAGAAAAGCTAAAAACTCGAGATTTTTTCAAAATAAAGCAATGTTTTTTTCATATTAAAAAGAAAGCCCGTTTAATTCCAAAACACATTGAGCTAAGAAAAAAAGTTTAATTATTGTGTCTGAGGGGTCTGCAACTTTTTAGTGAGTGTACCCGATAGTAGGAATTTTGTTTAGTAACCTGCTACATAGCAGGAAGTTTTTTTTCATCACTTGACAGCAGGTAGAATTAATCATTCTTTCTCGAGACTCACAAAGAAATTTGAAACCTGGACAAGGCAATAATGCTGGCTAGAGAATGCCCAACACAGCTTGTGGGCACAGATGAAAGTTCCCCGTCGTTACCAAGCTATCGAACGATTTGCAGTAAAGTCTCGAAGGAAAATATTCCTAAAAGCAACGTGTTTTACTTGCCTTTCCTTCATGAAGCACCAAACAACCATGCAACAGTCGAAAAATCTCTGTGAACGTTCATGACGATAAGTAAAGCTATCAGATGTGACGATACGGTGCTCACGCAAGATCTCTTAATTTATCAGCTAGGACAGGGAGTGAAAAGTAAATACCCGGACGCCTTCAAAAACGTAATCCTATGGATGGGAGGCTTCCACCTCCTGCTCAACTATCTCAAGACAGTTGGTAAGATAATGGACAGCTCCGGACTCAAAGAGATTATAGTGTAACATAGCTGCTGCTTCCTGGTCCTTGCGAAAAGATATTACAAGGGAAAGGCTACTACCAAGCTCTCACTGCCTACTGCATACTGTACGAGGTCTTGCTAGCCCTCTACTTGGAGTCCTTGGAAGAGTATTACTACGATGCACAAGAAGACTTATCCCGTCTGGACCAGCTGGGTAGTGCCATTGATTATTCAGGACTTCATTGGTGAACGGTGCTGACGCGCAAACTGCACTTCAGGAGGCAAACGATATCTTAATCACTTTGGCTCCCATAATCAATTTTCTTCGACACCCAGCGAAATCCGTCGCCCACATTTGCTTTCAGGAGGCATTTCTTGGAAATACTTGAAATAGCGATGCAATTCATTCATGCTGAACGAGACTGTGACTGGGAGTCTCATTTGACAGCAACTGCTTGGATGTTGCCATACTTGGTGGCGGCTGACCATGCTCAGTATGCAAGATGTCTCATACAGTACCTATCAGACGTGCAAAGTTTACCACAAACCTTTCCTGGTGTACACAGGAAGTTCATGAAAGGATACTTCGCAGTAAAGAGAACACACACCAGGTTCAACGTATCCACAGAGACATTGAAACATCACGAAGACAATCAGTCGACGGCGAAGCGATTACAACTTTTGCCAGATAGAGTTCGAGACATTTTCACTACATGTGGCAATCCATTCAGCAGAGCGGACTTCGACCTAGTAAATATTGTGACGTCAGAAGTTGTGGACGATGAGAAGATTATTTCTGATATTACTTGCGTAGCCACAAAAGGCAAAGAGGTGGTTGAGCCCTTTCTGTGCAACAGGAAAGAAGATGTGAAAAATGTTGCACCCCGAACTTTCCCTTCAGAGAGATTTAACTGAGAAAGTGAAGGGTGTCCCTAGAGCCGATCTCCTGAGCTCTGAAGTAACAGCCTTGATAAGAATCATTGCTGCTCAGTTGAGCTACGGCGAAGAAAAGGAGAAAGCAGTTGCAAAGATCCTCATAAAAGAGATTCTTCCTTTCCCTTCATCCATTTTTGAACATCTTCCGCAACAATCAACCAAGACATCCTCTGGCTTGAAAATGAGGACGGGGAACAAAGCTGTGCTGTTGAACTGGCTAAGAAAAAAAGGAGGACTTGCAGCATGGCCGGCGACTTTGAAATCCAAAGAAACAACATCAGCTACAGTACACATCATTGACCTATTGTCCAGGATAGGGTCATATCGGCCTGCCAGGTTTGAAACAGTCAAATCCTTCGCGAAAAGATTGCTTCTATCGTTGCTGAATGATCTTCCAGTAGTTATTCCTGAAGTCCACAATGTCGCAGATCAGTACGACGGGATGTTTTGGAAGCTCACTGACACTGGAGAGTTGATCTCCTTGAAATCAACATGCAGAAAGGGAAAAACCTCCAGATTTCCGCTCTTAGCACAATTGAACAATGGGAGCACAAGCCGTACTTGCAAGCTCAGCGTCTAAAAGCTGGCTCCTCGAAATTTTGTGTGGAACCTGGGAGCAGATGGGTGATCAGCTTCCGAACGCACTCAACCTTTTTCTCTCAGGTGGTTCAAGGAGAGATTCAAAGTGTCTCTGGTCAATCGTGGCTGCAGTCTAACTTTACCAGAACACTATAACTACGAGGAATGCTTGTCTCCAGCCACAAAGAGGCTGACCAACGCCTTATGACACATGCCAAGTACGCTAGCCATTACGCTTATAGCACCGTTGTGCATGCTAACGACACAGACTTGGCAGTAGCCTGTGTTCATTTTTTTGAAAAGCTTCAAGCTGAGGGACTGAGCAAACTTTTCTTGGAGTTCCCGACTTACATTATCCCAGTACACGAGCTTGCGAATGGGGTCCACTTGTCCAAAGAGGAGCAGATTATGTTACCGTTTGTGCACTGTCTGTCAGGGTGTGACACAACGAACTTTTTCTTCGGCGTCGGGAAAGCTTCTTTCTTAAACACCGTGGTGTCTCCAACTTTTGCCTCAAAAATGGTGTCTGTGACGGAGCGGATCAAGGATGCAGAAGGAAAGCTTTCAGTCGACGCGTTTAGAGAAGTTACCGACCTATCAAAATCCCTGGTCATTGAAATTTACAGTAAACAGGTCGGATTTAATTCACTGGCCAGTGTAAGGGCTTACATTTGGTGCCAGAAACAAGATGTGAGAAGACTGCCACCTTCTGACGACACCTTCGAGCTATGCATACGAAGAGCCATATTCGCTACATGGATAATCTTGTCGTCAGTACAGGCTCGGCCGAGCATTACAGATCCACTCCTCCCTGGATGGAAGATGGCTGAAGGGGGAGAAGAAGCGGTCGTCTCAAGCTGTAAGGAAGCATCAAGCCTGGAAGCTCACTGCAGATGCAAAAGTGGAAGATGTAGGAAAGACTGTAGCTGCTCAAAAATGAAAGGATGCCGCAGCTTATGATCCTGCCTTGGAACAAGGTGAGAAAGCAGGGAGTCTGACCTTGCCCCATCTGAATTCTCGGAAGAAGAAAATGAGGAATATTTTTGAAAGTTTTATTTGACACTTTTTACTTTTAATTACAACAGGTCCTAATCAGTTACTATTACCCTATTTTACGGGCAGGCCGAGCAAGAAATCTCCAGTGCGCCAACTGAATCCATCTGTGAAGCAGAATTCTTTAATGTTGTAAATAGCTCAGTCGAATCAGTGACAAATCAGGTCACAAAAAGGTAATTGCAGACCCCTTAGTACACTAGAAAAAATATTCGTTCATCCTAAAAAAAAAAACACTTTTTTTAGTCAACATTTTTTAAAACATATTTTTATTTTTAAGTAAAAGTTAAAAATTTTAAACAGTTAGAAAGTTTGAAGTATTCCTACCCTTTGAAGAAAAAATAAACTATGTCCATTTTCACGATACGGCTAGTGATCATTTCAGTGACACTACAAAAAAAATTTCCAGACCTTTTAAAAATAATAATATTAAAAAAAAATTTTTTTAGCTCAAATTATACGGAATTGAATGAACTCTCTTTTTTAGTATGAAAAAAAGTTTGTTACCTTGAAGAAATTTCGAGTTTTTAGCCTTTCTTTGAGATATTAGTCGAATTTTACAGCACTTATTTTTACACTGCAGTAAATAGAGAAAAAAATTGTGTTTTTTTCAATTTAAAAATCATATTCTTGTAGAGCTAGATCTCTGTTTTGGATTGAAATAACAATTACCCCGGATTCCTCAACCCAATAACTCGCAAAAAAAAATCCTGAATCGTCACAACTAGTTATAGGCTAAATTGGGCATTTTTGGCCTATATCTCCGAAACGCCCCAACGACGAACATGCAATCTACGATATTCGTTTTCAGCATGGTCGACTACCTTAGGATCCGTCCTCAGCCTTTTTGTACCCTTCTGCAAGGGTGAGTACACGATACAGAATCTGGCGCCCTGACTATAAGGTTAAGGGCATTAAGATGAAAATTTCAAAAAGTATACGACTATACAGGTTAAAAAAGAGCAAATCTACAATATCATAGCAATGGCTGATTGTATTAAGTTGAGTAGCTATACTACTTCTGTGACTACTATTACAATTATGCCTAATGGTATGAAGGTGAAATTGTCAGAGAATATTTCTGAAATTTTCTGTTGTACGGAGGATAGCCTGCCATCCGTATACAGGTTGTCAAAAGGGCATATCAGCAACATCTTAGGAACAGTTTCGCATAGGAAATTAAAACTTACAACTCTTGTTGTGGCGGATGTTGAGCTAACCAAAAGACAATAAGGCAAAAATTTTGGGCAATATTGTAACTGTACTGAAATAAATCGAAACACACTATGCTCACATAGGTTGTCAAGAGGACGTATCAGCAATGCTTCAGGACTGGTTGATGGTGTTAAGTTAAAATTTTCATCGTACATTGAAGGGGTTCTTGAAAAAAGGTACTATGTGCATACTGCTACTAATGCTACTACTGCTACTGCATAACTATTGCTACTACATAAACTATTAAGGTCAAGCTTTCAAGGAATATCTAGGCGGATCCTGAACTAAATCAAAAAGAATTATGATCATGTAGAATGTCAATAGGGTGACAAGCAATATCACAATAACGGCTTACATTCTTAAGTTAGACCTTTCAGGGTAAGTTGTGACGGATTTTGAACTAGCCAGAAGACACTACGTGTATACTTTTGATACTACTTCTGCGGTTACTGTGACTACTGACACTTAAGAGCATTAAGTTGAAACGTTTAGGTGGAATTTGAATTAAACGAAAAACAACTATACGCATGTAAGAATTGAAAGGGCATATAAGCAATATCATACGGAGCGCTGCTTTGTCATAGCAAGCAGTATCATTGATATTTTAAAGGAACTAATTTGGACGGAAATTCAAAGTTCTAGTACCCTTTTTAAGAGTCAAAAGTGACTGGAGGGCAATCAGCCCTTCTTTTTAACTCATAATTTTCCAAACACTTCCAATCAAAATTTAAGATAGCAATTTAGTTCAGCATAGCTTAACGGTCTTGTAACTGTATATCTTGGGCTATTGCGTAGGTCAACCCCCAACAGTTGAAATTTGCCCATTCTGTTTAAAAACTAAATGTTGTCTTAAGATTAAATCAAAATGCACTGTGTTAATAAGTACATTTGCACTTATTAAGGCATCTAATAAGGCATCTCAGCCGTATCCCAAGAACTACTGAGGGTATTATGTTCAAACTTTCGGGGCTACTTCTGTTACTACTTCTGCTCTTAAAATTTAAACAAATCAAAATAGTATAAGTGAATCTAAGCTGTCAAAAAGCGTAAACAGATGTTTTTGTGAATGGTATGAAGTTTTCTGTTTCAGATCAACTAGAGGCCAGAACATAAATTGTACTTTACTGAAAAAATTTAAATGTTTTTACTTTATAACTTTAATAAATCAAATATTATTAACATTTTGAGTAATAAATATCAGTATATGTATATTAAACTGACAATGCACATTCATTTGTATTTTTTCAGTAAAGTGTAAATTATGTTCTGGCCTTGGGAAGGCATATGGGTTTTGAGCCCTACTCTGTTAATTTCTACTCATTTTGAGTTTGACTCGGTTATTTATTGTAATTTCTGTTCATTTTATGTTTCCTTTATTTTTGATGCTGACTTGTGGTAGTTTTACGCTTGGTAGATTATTTAATTTAATTTTTGCTCATTTTTGGTTTGATAGAGTTATTAACTTTTCTTTGGAAAACTTATTTAGTAAAAAAAAAGATTTTTTTAATTAATTACGAAGAAAGAGGCCCCAGGGGCGGATGGGACTTAAGTCAAGGTAAGTCAAGTAAGTCATCTGACTCACTTTACTGTCTTACGACTTTGTCTAGTCTTTTTCTAACGTTCTTGGTCTCCTTTATCCCCCTTTTGCCCCTAGCGATTTCCTTTACCGTCTCTTTCCTTCCTTTTACTATCTTATTAGTTTGCTAGTGTTTCCCTACGTTTTTAATCTCCTACGACTTCTTTTCTGGCTCCTTTGCTGGGAGTCACCAACTCCTTCTGACTTACTTTACAACCTCAAGACTTTGTCGACTTTTTTTTGAAATTCTTGGTTTCCATCTGCTCTCTTTTTGCTCCATCCAAATTCCTTTATGTTTCTTACGAGTCGGTCTATTCTTTTTCCAACGTTCTTGGTCTCCTCTATCTTCCTTTTGGTCCATGCAGAGCTTTTGCGGTCATTTACCTGCCTTTACTGTCTTATTAGCCAGTGTGGTCTTTTTCTGACCTTTTTGGTCTCCTCTACCTACTTTTGGGCTATTCTGACTTTCGAAGTCCTTTTCCAACGTTTCTACACTCTGACGCTCCACTTTTATTCCACTCTTACTTCGGAAAAAAAAAAGTTTTTGGCTAACAAAGAACATCTTTTAAAGAGTTTTGTCCAGCATTGAACATAAGAAAATTAGTGTAAGTAAAAAAGGGAGAGAGTTTTAGATAAAAAAAACTTCAAATCTGATTTTTGGCCAGAGGCTCTACTGTTTGGTTTGTCATGTAATGACTGTTACGAATATGTCTCTATTCCCTATCAAAAAGTTCGTGGTAATGAACTGTAAGTAAGGAGCGATCCGGCTCAATAGTAACGGAAATTCTAAAAAATAGAATTTTGGTACCAATAGATACATCAAAAGAATTATATTTTCAGGTTGATTTAAAAAAATATATAAGTTTCATCAAGTTTAATATTACCCATCAAAAGTTACTAGCCTGAGAAAATTTGCATTATTTTTGAAAAGGCAGGAACACCCCTTAAAAGTCATAAAATCTTAATAAAAATCACACCATCAGATTCAGCGTGTCAGATGACACTACTGAAGAGTTTTCAAGCTCTTATCTGCAAAAATGTGGAATTTTGTATTTTTTGCTAGAAAAAAGATCACGGATGCGGGTTTATTTGCTGTTTTTTGTTTATCAGGGGTGATAGTATCGACCCACTAGTCCTAGAATGTCTTGAGAGGGCTCATTCTAACGAAAATTAAAAATTCCAGTGCCGTTTTTAAACGACCAAAAATTGGAGGGCAACAAGGCCCCCTCCCACGCTCATTTTTCCAATGTCACCGGATCAAAATTTTGAGGTAGCTATTTTGTTCAGCATATCTAAAAATGTAATAACCATGTCTTTGAGGACGACCTAATTCCCCGCAGTCCCCGGGGGAAGGGCTCCAAGTTATGAACTTTCCCGTTGTTTACATATCGTATTTGTTATTTGGAAGTATTCAGACGTTTTCAGGGAGGATTTTTTCTGGTGGGGTGCTGGGGCGTCGGGGGGAGGGGGTTACGTGGTAGGATCTTTTCATAGAGGAATTTTTAATAAGGGAAGAGAATTTCCATGAAGGGGGCGTTGGATTTTCCAGCATTATTTAAAAAACAATCGGAAATTATATAAAAAAAAGTTTTCCTCCCTACTGAAATTAAGAGGCAACATTAAAACTTAAAAGGAACAGAAAATATTACGTATATAAGGTGGTTGCCTCTCCTCAATAGCTCGCTCTTACGCTGAAGTTTTCTTTAACTTTTAAAAGAGAATATTATTCTAAATAAACGGTCTTTGTGATTTAGGAGTAATTCTTAAATAGCTGGAACAAAAATCAAGCTTATGTTATTTTAAGGTTATTATTAGTTAAAAAAAGTAAAATTAATATGCAAATATTGTTTTAATTATTCATGTATGGTGATCCAAATTCAAAACATGCACAAATTCAAAACATTCAGAAATTAAATATTTTTTTTAACTGAAAGTAAAGAGCGACATTAAAACTTAAAACGAAAATAAATTATTCTGTATATGAAAGGAGCTGTCCCCTCCTCAACACCTTACTCTATACGCTAAAGTTTGACTCTTTCTCACAACTCTACTTTTCAAAACAATGAAAAACTTTAGCGTAAAGAGTGGGGCGTTGAGGAGAAGACAGTCCTTTCACATACAGAATAATTTCTGTTCGTTTTAAGTTTTAACGTCGTTCCTTACTTTCAGCTAAAAAAAAACTTGTTTTTTTTTATTTAATAGCTTCTGAAAACGTCGTAAAAATGAGGAAGGCGTTTCGTCTTGTGTATACTGCTAGTTTTAGCATTTAAGATTAAGATTCTGATTCATATAATAAAATTAACGTGTTTCAATTTGCTTATTGGAAGCAATGTCGCACACGATACTCTGATATGAATAATCACTTTCAGTAATAGACAAATTAAAATCAATAGGTTTAAAATCATAGCAGCCAGTATCTTCACAGCGATGTCGCAAAAAGCTGACCCTCTTATTATTCCAACAATTGCAGCGTACACCAGGTTCTTCCTCCCAAAACAATTTAAAACCACGACGATATCAGTCTCGTAAAAATAAATTGGAAATCGCATTTGGTGTTTTTTCCAATCATACCAGGGTAAGTATTTTCCATTTATCACATTTATCATAGTGAGAATTAGAACATAAGAAACCTCTAGTGTGAGAGTCGCAAACATCTTCAAGACACGAATTACAGTCTTTAATTTGCACTACATATCCTCTATGCAATTTACATGGATTGCACAATCTACACTTTTCATCATAGTCATCAACAATAGTACAATTCTCACAGGATGTCCAGCTTCCCAATGTATACAAACATATCTTGAAAAAATCTCGTCCCGTTCAAGGGTTAGCTAACAACATCTTGTAATTTCCACTGCTATGTTAGGTACTCTAGGTTTCATTTTACCGCTGCTAGCGCCTTCAAGTTCCAATAGTGTAAAAGCATCCATTACTAAAAAACCATGTCAAGAACAATATTCACAATGTTGTTACACTGAATTCATTTTTAATACTGAGATAAGTGGACCGTAAGACCTAAAAAAGAAGGTGTCGTTGACCATCAAAACCTGTATTCGCTAGATTATAAAGATCACCAGAACCAAAACAAGTCAAGCAAAATTACGTCATCTACATAGTATACATTAGACTATGATCAATTTTTACAACCGGGGGATCGTCTCTTAACTGGAGGGTCCTGAGGGTTTCTCCCTGCCTGCCCTCGTAGATTTAAAAAAAAAATTACGTAACAACCAAAGAGATCTTGAAGAAAACATTTGCATAAGTAAACAATTACGTAGTACTTAGATGTACAAAATCAATACCAGCATCTTGAAGGAAATCATTAACACCTGCTGGTTGCTAGGGCCTGATCAGATCTGGTTGTTAGGGCGCACCGCTTAAATCCAAAAAGCCCCCACTACTCCCCTCCACGAAGAAATACGCTCCTCACGGGTATATCCTTAAGAAAATTCAATCCCGTTGAAAATTTACCTAGGACAATTACCCTTAACAATTCGACGTGTAAAATTGAGACGGAAAAGAGATAGAAAGAAATATAAAAACAATTTTGTATAGGAATTCTGGAAAATTCCCCCCGTGTATAATTTTCTCTGACAAGTTCACCCCCTGTAAACCTCCCTCTCCATGGAAAGTTCCTCCGTGAAAAAATCCCCATCAGACAATTCGTCTTCTCGCAATAAAATGTATGCATACTTCCCAATAACAAATACCATGTGTAAACAATGGACAATTTGTATAACTTAAGACGTTTCCCCCGGGGCTGTGGGGGGTCTTGCTATATCTAAAGGCCTAGTTATTAGTAGAGAGGCCCTAACGACTCCGAGATACACTGCGTGCTGCCATCTATAATCAAGTCTAACGCTGACAGGATATAATTTATTCTGATAAGAAGGTGACATCATCAGATAAGGTTAATTATTTTCTTGAATGTCAACATCCGGTTGGAATACTATGATAAGAAGGTGACATCATCAGATAAAGTTAATTATTTTCTTGAATATCAGCATTCGGTTTGAATACTATGATAAGAAGGTGACATCATAAGATAAGGTTAATTATTTTCTTGAATGTCAACATCTGGTTGGAATACTATGATAAGAAGGTGACATCATCAGATAAGGTTAATTATTTTCTTGAATGTCAACACCCGGTTGGAATACTATGATAAGAAGGTGACATCATCAGATAAGGTTAACTATTTTCTTGAATGTCAACATCCGGCTGGAATACTATGATAAGAAGGTGACATCATCAGATAAGGTTAATTATTTTCTTGAATGTCAACATCCGGTTGGAATACTATGATAACAAGGTGACATCATCAGATAAGGAAATTTCAATATTGGAATATTCTTATGGGAGAGTTGAAAATACAGACAGGAAAAGATAACTGATTGACACAATTTCTCCATAAGACAAGATAAATTTGAAAGCAGAAACGAAAATGGTAAACCTTCTGAGGGAATGCTAACTCCTATTAAGAGATAAATATTATTTTCTTTATTAGCGCGGTTCTTGACTGTCTTCTGTATAATACAAAACTATCATTTGAATAGTGTTATGAGGCCCCCAACCCCAAATGGCCCCCCGGGCCCCCAAAGGTCCCCCCGAGCCTCAAAAAGCCCCCCGGGCTCCAAAAGGGCCCCCGGGCCCCCAAAGGCCCCCTGGCACCCAAATGCTGCTCAGGCCCAAAAAGGACCCCCTCCCCCCGGGGGACCCAAAGGGCCCCCGGGCCCCCTCCCCCATTCTACTATCCCCTCCTCTCCTCCCCCTCCCCCAGGGTTGGTGTTTGCAAGTCCAAGAATTTGTTTTTGTTGGTTTGTATGTCTAAACTACCTGTCTTTCTCTGTTTGTATGTCTGAATCTATTTGTTTATATGTCTGGATTGGTGTTCGCAACTCCAAGAATTTGTCTTTGTTTGTTTGTATGTCTAAAGTACCTGTCTTTCTCTCTTTGTATGCCTCTATTTGTTTACATGTCTGGGTTGGTGTTTGCAAGTCCAAGAATTTGTCTTTGCTGGATTGTATGTCTAAAGTGCCTGTCTTTCTCTGTTTTTATGCCTGAATCTATTTTTTGGCATGTCTGGGTTGGTGTTTGCAAGCCCAAGAATTTATCTTTGTTGGTTTGAATGCCTAAAGTGCCTGCCTTTCTCTGTTTGTATATCTGAATCTATTTGTTTACATTTCTGGGTTGATGTTTGCAACTCGAATAATTTGTCTTTGTTGGTTTGAATGCCTAAACGGCATCCCTTTCTCTGTTTTTATGACTGAATCTATTTGTTTATATGTCTGGGTTGGTGTTTTTAAGTCCAAGAATTTGTCTTTGTTGGTTTGAATGTCTAAAGTTCCTGTCTTTCTCTGTTTGTATGTCTGAATCT